>JADLZK010010859.1:0-289993 GCA_015847255.1 Hyparrhenia diplandra | reverse complement strand
CTGCATGCCCATATATATTCGTGGGGCGAGAAAGGTATACTTCTTTTTGTTAGCGATAGCGTAATATTCGGTGTTCCGGGTGGCATGTTTGATTATATCGGTATGCAATTCAAGCAAATTAGTTTGGAGCTATTACATTCGTAATCTTGTTTTATTTAAATCAAAATTGTGGTTTTGCCCTTGTTCTGTATAGATGGCTTTAAATAGCTTAGAGTGATACATGGTTTTATAGATTATTATCTAAGAGACTTGAGAAGGTTACCTCCCTTACATTATTTGGACCAACAAATATGCCCGTGCTCTGTAACTTTATTTATATTTTATCGTAATACGTTATTATTTATTTTGATTCAAAAGTGAGTTATTTAAAAAAAAAGATAAACAGATCATCAAACACATGAGCATGGGATGCCTGGCGCAGCAGGGCAGCGAGACATACTCCGTATGACCAAAAAGAAGAATAAAAAGGGAGATGTTAAAAAAGGGGGGAAAGGAGACTAAACAAGAACGAAGAACAAGGTTTATTCGATCTTTTGGCCTGCCGAACTCCCCATGGATTTCAACTTCTGCAGCCTAGGCCTAGGCTATGCAATTTTGTTGGTCCACGCTGCCCTACAGGCCCACTTATCTGGCATTCGATCTAAACTGTTGATGCTAATCCAATGGCTGAGAGGATCTTGCGGTCCGCACACCTGAAATTTCCTTGCTTTATTGGTATCTACTACTCCTATGTATAGAACCCTCACTAAGAAGTTCTCTCGACATGCAAGCATGCCACCTAAGTGGCTCCACTAACGCCTCACTAACACTTTCAATTAATGATCCAACAGATTAGTACTTTCTCATACCAAATCTATTCTTGCCGCAAACTGAAAACTTTTGTGTTGTACATTAAGTTCCAAATATTATCCTTCACTGCTAGTGACCCATGTTTTGTTTCATGAAATTGAAGATCTAAGATTATCATGACGCTTTTTATTAAGTTCATTACTGAATTTACTTTTACATTGCTCTTAACTAGATTAAAATTATTTTTGCATTCCCCGCAAAGAACGCCAGGAATTCACCTAGTAGATTTATTAGATGACATCACAATCACAATAAAACTTAAACTCGGTTGCCATCTTCGCTAAAGTGCCCCTAAACATAATACCATTGCTAAGATTGTAACTCAATCATTCCTGTGTATGTTAGGGCCCTTTGGAACTAAGGATGGCAATAGATCGGGTTAGGGGAGGATATCCACAAGTTTCGAGTTTGCGGGGTTCGGGTTTGGTGATGAATTTTTACCCACAGATTTTGGGTTTGGGTTCGGGTTTGGTTTCGGGTTTAGTTTTCCACCCGTCGGTATCCAATGGATATCCAAAATAAATTATTTAGTAATAAAACTCATATTTATAATATTTTAATAATAACTTGTTTACTTAGATTATTAAATGTATTCAAAGTTAACTCATGAAAATATTTATTATTTGTCGCCTCGTTTATATAGTTTAAATATGTGAATGTGTTTGTTTATATATGTGTATATATATCGCGGGTTTCGGTATCCATTCGAGATTCATTCAGGTTTCGGTTATCCGTTCGGTTTTTAGGTATCCACAGGTTTGGTTTTGAGGATAGATTTCCACCCGAATCAGCTTCGGTTCGGGTTTTAATTTCGGATTTCGGTTTTAGGTGCACGAAAACTCCACCCGATCTGAATCCAACACGTTGCCATCCTTATTTGGAACCCAGGGCTAGGAAAAAAAACATATCTTACTACTAAAAAGCCTCAAATGTTATCTACGCTGCTGACTAATCCGTCCGCCCGGCGCTAATCGCCTCTCATTCTACCGCGCGCTCCCCGGCTCCCCCGGCCCACTCACACGAGGGGTTCCCGTCAGATGAGAACCGCACGCTCTGTGCTGTGCCCGGTCAGATGAGAAGCGGTTCCCGGATGCTACCACGCTGTCCGGTCCGCCTGCTGCTCTTCATTGGAGGCTGCTCCACGGCGAAGCCCACACCACCGCCTACTACACTGCCGAGATTTGCGAGGAGACGTACCCGGCCAGTCGCCGTGCCTGCTCTACGACGGAAGCCGCCACGCCGCCGGGTCCTCCTGCTCCCGGAGCCCGAGGCGGCGGGCCTCGTCGCGCAGGTCGCGGACGCCCTCGCAGGTTGCCACCGCCGTGGGGTCGCGCACCGCGACGTCAAGCCCGACAACGTCCTCTTCGACGCCACCGGCGCGCTCAGGCTCGGGGACTTCGGCTCCGCGGACTGGATCGGGGACGGGAGGCCCATGACGGGGCTGGTCGGCACGCCCTACTACGTCGCGCCTGAGGTGGTGGCCGGAAGGGAATACATCAAGAAGGTGGACGTCCGGAGCGACGGGGTCGTGCTACATGATGCTTTCCGGGACCATCCCCTTCTCCGGCGCCACCGTTGCGGTTGTCTTCCAGGCCGTGCTTCGTGGTAACCTGCGGTTCCCGCCGCGTGCCTTCGCCGACGTCTCGCCTGAGGCCAAGGACATCATGCGCCGCATGCTCTGCAAGGACGTCTGGCGCAAGCTCTCCGCCGACCAAGTCCTAAGTAAGCAACACATGGATTGTCCTTCCGACTCCATTGCTCCCTCCCCTCATCCCCACTTTCAAGATTAGTGATATTTTGGATTCTCTTCTACCCATAGTGCATTAATCTGTTGGTTTTGGATGTTGCATTAGATATGTGCCGTTCATCGTCGCCAAGCTGTTGAGCTACTCTTTGTTCTGTATTTTTGTAAGGATCTTTCTGTAAAGTTTAGCTGACTTGTTGATGATCTCGTCTACAACAGCCTGAACTAATCCTTCCCTTTGCTGACATGCCAAACATCAGGCTAGCCGAATACACAAGGCCAGACTCTGAACTTTGACCAAGAATGTACGAATTTTATGCCTGAACATTATGCTGACATTTGCGAAAAAAAAAAACTATGGTTTGAAGACAGATACCTCGATAGTTGCATCTAACAAACAACCACATAATTGTTTTGTCACAGATGGAATTTACTGATTTTTTTTTTATTGCAGATTGACCAATTTGTCAAGAACCTATGTTCTCACGGCAGTAAGGCGAGGCACGGTGATGGGGGGCCGCCTAGGCGCCCATTCTGCATGGCGATGGGGGAGTGACTGGACGCCTAGGCGTCATAGGCGACGCCGTGAGAACATAGTCGAGATCTTCTCTTAGTGGTGATCAGGCAAACCACATCCACTACTTTTGCTCTGGTTATCAAGGCTCTGTTTCAGGTATATTTCATAGCTCATCTCATATCTGACTCTGAGAATGCAGATGGTACTTGTTCTTGAGAAAAACTGAAAACAGATGCTACTGCCATCTCTATTTTTTCTATACTACAATTGAAAAATAGATGCTACTGCTATTCTTAATTTTATTTGATCCCTACAATATATTTTTGAGTTATGTATAGGGTCAGAGAAGCAGGTTTGCGCCTTTGTGCTGTGAGGGTTAGTTGCTTGTTTTGTTAATCTGGATCAGTTCTCTGAATCCACTACGCACTAGCAGATAAGTTTGATGAGGTTCAGGTGCTATGGAACTTGCAGTAATTGGACTTCAGCCAGGCAATGCTTGTTGTCTTGAAATCAGATTTTTTTATAGGAAAAAACATTAACTGTTACCGTTAAGCAAAAGAATTTGTTCTTGTTGCAATCTGCAAATAAACAAAACAACACAAAAGAGAATAAATAGCCGCACTGCAATCGTGCTATTGGCGTCCTGGTGTTCCATCACCACTCTGCATAGAACAAGAGCATGTAGCACATGCCATGCACATTGGATGGCAGTAGGGATGAAAACGAAAATGATAGTTTCCGATTTTCCGAAGTCGTTTTCGAGTATTTCCCGATTTTGATGCCTAAATGGAAACGGAGGTGGTAACCGAAAAAATAAAAATGGTAATAGTAAAAGTAAATGGAAACGAAAGCGAAAACAATTTTGCCCTCTTCCGATCGTTTCCGAAGATTCCCATATTTAAGCGGTAATTTACCGTTAGTAATTACGAATCAAAGGCACACACAACCAACATGCACATAAGACAAATATTTTTTTCTGAAAACTAACTATATTGCAAGGATTACACACATAGAGGAACAACCTCTACTTAGGAAGGAACTATAATAATTCATGTTTTCATCGCTATGCTATGTCAAGTCAACTTAGAACTTGATCATTAATTTGTGTCATTGTCAAGAATTATGGTAATGTTGCGAGTTATAGGGTTCTTCTCATTTCCTCTAGTTTGATGCGTTTATCGTTTTTGAGGATACTGTTACGATAGATTTCGATCGTTATCGCTGTATTTTCCGACCGACTATATCGTTTTCGAAATTACCGAATACCAACGCCGTATTCATTTCCGACAATATCGTATCAATCTCGTTTCCGAGAAAAGAAAACGAAAATGGAAGTGATTTGGCCTCCTTCCGATCGTTTCCGACCGTTTTCATCCTTAGATGGCAGTGCGGCAGCAATTTTCAGCAGAGGGGATGTGTTGAAGGAATGCTTATGAGATGTAGATAAACCTTTTGCAATGTGGACTAGCATGCCTGAGTGCTGGACATTTTTAAGCCTGATGTTTATTGAAAAATAAACAGATTCCCCACATGTGGCATCAGAGTTAATTTTTTTTTTTTCTAATTGTGTTGCATGGCCACAGCCTAATGTTATGACTGTTTGACAGACAACAGACTAAAACATAGAAGAGATTCCAGTCATTTCAGCTTAATCGTTTGATGTCTCTAATGGGTCAAAACTGTTAATTTCAGGAAAGTATCCTAAAGGTCATAGAAGAGAAGGTGATTGAAGACATGCTTGGAGTAGAATCAAACCATAGTTCAGCTGTCTATTCCAAATTTCTGTCATTTGATTTCAGTGCTTGATTGCAGTCAAACTTATGGTGTTTTCCTTGATTGCATTCTTGTCTGCCTGCTTTGCTTGCTTGCTGTAATTTTCTTTTCTTTGTTGTTCTTTCTTGTACTTAAGAGATTTCTTTTGTTAATAAAGTTCCCTGCACGGTCTTCGGCCCCTCCAGTTTTCTCCAAAAAAAAAAAAAATGGTGTTCATCACTTTGCACAATCTGGTAGGTGTCATGTTTGTTTCATGTATTCTCTTCTGGTGTGTTCCTACTCATTAGCACAAGGGAAGTGTTCTGGCTAGCATTGACCGCGCTCTACTATATGAAAGACAGAAGGAGCATTATATTAGATTCGGCAAATCTTTTTTTTTGAAGTGTCG
The DNA here is from genome assembly GCA_015847255.1 of Hyparrhenia diplandra. Classification (NCBI taxonomy): domain Eukaryota; kingdom Viridiplantae; phylum Streptophyta; class Magnoliopsida; order Poales; family Poaceae; genus Hyparrhenia; species Hyparrhenia diplandra. The sequence goes on along the minus strand of JADLZK010010859.1, from coordinate 284,722 downwards.
GCAAATCTTTTGATTGCTGATGCTTCAAAAAGTTTTGAAAACCCCATTGTCCTACTGTCTGTACATGCTATTTCAGGTTAGGTGCCTAGAAGCAATAGGCTAGGATTAATGCCAAGCACATTGGCACCACAATAGCTCCTTGTATGTGCATAAGAAGCACTAAACTATCACTACTATAATGGCTAAGATGCCCAAATATGTGCATATATAACTTGCTGAAATAAGAAACATGTCTTATGACAATACAAGACACGCTCATACATATATTATTATAGCATAATTTTTTTTTCCCGTTGAAACGTACGGGCATTTAGCCGGTACAAATAGAACGAAAAAAACCTAAGAAAAGGCCCGCTTCCTGACTCGTGAGGCGAGCGGCGAGAGGGGCGAAGTCGCAAAGGGCACGGCCGCCGCCGCACAACCTCTCATCTGAGCAAATCCCCCGCCGGAGAGCATGGCCGCCGTAGCCGCGGAACCTCTCCAGGAGCCGGTACGTTCCCGTTCGCCGCATTTGTCAGTTCCTGTATCCCCAATCTTCTCCTGATCCTCTGCAAAACCCGCAGCCTGCGGCGCCTCCCTCCCCCACTCCCGGCGGCATGGACTGCGCGAAGGGGACGGCGGTGGCGGGCCTCTACGACGACCTGATGGTCGAGATCCTGTCGCGCGTGCCCGTCAAGGACGTCCGCCGGTCCAAGTGCGTGTCCAAACCGTGGCGCGACCTCATCGACGACCCCCTTCACCGCAAGAAGCTGCCACAGACCTTGGAAGGCTTCTTCCACGGCGACGCCGGCGGGCGTCGCAGCTACGGCCAGTTCACCAGCCTGTTGGGGAGTGGACAATGCGTGCCTCCAGTCGACCCGTCCTTCTCCTTCCTCACGGCGAAGCTGCCTGGGGTCGAGCGTTTGGTCCTCTTGGATTCCTGCAATGGCCTCCTGCTCTTTGGGTGCTACTGGGAGGACAGGCTCAGGTACATCGTGTGCAACCCTGCGACCGAGGAACTGGTGACTGTACCTGCCAGCTCTGATTCTTGTCCACCTCCTCTGCATCCTCTACTGGAAGAGAGCTTTGTCGATGGTGGGAAAAGATATACACGCACCTATCTGATCTTTGATCCGATTGTCTCCTTGTGCTTCCACTTGGTCCAGTTATGGCAAGGTAGGTCGAAGGTGGAGGTGGAAACGGTGCGCTCATACTCATCTGAAACAAGGGCATGGACTGACAGGTCAAGCAAGTGGAAGCGAGGTGAAAAGGGCGGTGAATGGGGACTGTGGGGTGAAGCCATAGTCAAATTCACATGCGGCTGGGCTTTGGTCAATGGTCTGCTGCATTTTATTGTTTACCATGTTCAGAAACATAAGACTCTGATAGTTGCAGTGGATGCGGAAGGGAAAACTTGTAGGATCATCCCCTGGCATGATAAGCATGCGTCGTCAGATGCTACTTTTATTGGTCAATCCCAAGGCCATCTGCACTGCATCAATCATAATGTACAACTCCAACGCGGTCTTCGTTGCCATTTCACGCAACTGTCAATTTGGGTTCTTGAGGACTATGATACACAAGAATGGATTCTGAAGCACAATGCGAGCTGTTCGCAGCTCTTTGGATCACTAAGTTGCCCAATCAAGAACTTTGGTATTGTGGCCATTCATCCGGACCACAATTCGATAATCCTTGTTCAGCACTGGAACAAGAAACTGGTATCATATGACCTGGATAGTAAGGAGCTGCGTGCTCTCTGCACTCTAGGAGAGGGCTATGAGTTTATTACCCCGTATGTTCCCTGTTTCATGGAGTCACCGGTTCTTGCCACCAAAGACTGAAGTTGTTGTTTTTGGGATACTTCTCTGAATGTTCAGCATGAACTTGATCTTACAAGTATGGGCAACAAGTAGTGTGGATAAATCTACATATTAGGTGGTGCAAAGTTGGATAAATCTTTATCATTATGTGATCTATTCTACTAGTGCTTTAGTGGAACCATTTTGTAATGATGCGAGAAAGCTGTTTACAAGACAGCATGCAGGTTAGCATCGCATATGCTAGTTATTTAGTTAATGCAGAAAGCCATGAACTAGTTTGAGCTGTCCAACACATCCAAGTTATGAGTTTGAAATGCTACTCTTTGTGTTCCCACAATGTTGTCTCCATCTTATATATGTGCTTCTTTTTTTCCTTGGCCTTACTAGCAAGCAAATAGTGACTAATTCTGTGTTTCCTCAGTACTTTTTATGTTTATTTATTTATGCTGGAGAATGCATTTACCATATGTAGAGCAGAGGTCATGTGTCGGAAATGTTTGAACTGAGCTGTGTCACATTAATCTCAAAGGTTGGTTGCTTGCATTTGCTTTTCCCATCGTGCAGAAGCTGAATCATGAATGTATTCTATTCAACTATATGCATGTTACAAACCTGCAGAAGCTGAATCATGAATGTATATATTCTATTATATGGCTGTGCAATGTTACATGCATCAGAATGTTCTATCAGTTAACATATGATAAAAACTTGACCTGCTTGTGATAGGAGACCTTAGGCAAACTCAGAGAGCTTGTTACTCTAAAGGAGAGCTGTTATTAGTGCTTCAGATATGTACATAAAATATTTGTTTTCTCTTGTCTATTTGGAGAGATAAAGCTGTCCCATTAGTATTCACAAATTTGGTCATGTCCAATATGTGGTGAGGCCTCTGTCAAGCACGGTGAGTGCTGCCTCCGGTGCTCCGTGCGCATCCCTGATGTGGCAACCCGAGCTCCCATGACTTCCTCTTCCAGATCCGCACCCAGACATACTTCTTCCGCCTCCACGCTTCATCGTCGCCATGCTGCAGTAGGTTGCGGAAAGCCGGAAACCGACCAACTCGCCAAGGTTTGTGTTTCGATTTGTTCGTACTTGATGTTTTCTTAAATATTTTTCTAGAACTCAAGAAGAACATTTTTTTAGTGTCTTTGGTTCCGCAATGTTTACTCCATGTAGTCTACATGGCATAATAGCCTGGCTTCTCTTTGATTCAGAAAGATATTAGATGTTCCCTAATCCCTATGAATATGGATTAGCTGCCAAGATTATTTTCATGTTTGGATCCAGAAATAGACAGATATGTTGGCGCTGAATGGGCTGGGTTAATTTAATGAATGGACAGATATTTTGGGCTGAGTCTGTACCTGATTATATAATTTAACGAATGGGTGGGTGGTAACTGGCAACTGGGAGACAACAGATTTCTTCTTTCTTGGATAATGAGTGCAAATACTATCTCTGTTTGCAGGCTATTTAGACAGACGGGGCGTAGAAGCAACTCTGAAACACAATAGGAGCTAGCATGGCAAGTATGTGTAAGGTGCTTTCTTGAGCTCGACAGCATGATGAACTGGTATTTTTTATTTCATCTTTGTATTAAACTCCTATTTCTCTTAATTGAAAGGCAGAGCTCCTGCCATTTCTTTCTTTCAAAAAAAATTTCATCTTAGTACTGCTTGTTGTTTGTAGGATATCCCAAGACTCTTTGAAGGGAATCAAAACAACAGATGGCACAATTCATTTAAAGTTAAGACTTGATAGCTCCGAGAATAGGTGACATTTTCATGAGTTTGAGTTCTTTATCAAGATATTTGTTTTGATAGGCAACATGTTCACAAACTCCAGAAAAAGTTTGAATGCATTGCAACTAAGGAGTTTAGTATAAATTCAGATGGGTGGCCATACACATATGTATTTTTGCATTGCAACTGAGGAGTTTAATACAAACTGACACATTTATCCATGTGACATGAAGTTATTTCTTCTGAATTTGGTCGAATCTGAATTTTGGTCAAATCAGGATTGCCAAATGAATCGTGACAACGCCAGGCCTATATGAGCTACCTATCAGGAATCAGGATTCGGAATGAATGCAATAGGATTGTTTGTATGGAATGTGTGGTTGAATCGAATAATACAAATGGATAAAGTACACCTCCACTTTTGAGCTGAAAGATGCGTGCATGATGTGATTTGGTTTGTTTTCAGTTAAAAAGCAGGTTACACTACACTAGGAACGGAAATGAGATGGCAAGACTTAATTTGTTATCAATTTAAATTTCCTATTAAGTTTGGTGCTAGGGTTCTAGATGGCGGCGGCTGCTCCCACGTCAGCTGAAGCTCCCACACTGGTCTCGGGCACCTCTTGAGTTCTCCAGGTGCTTCTATCCTTCAACTTCCACCCCTCTTTCTGATCTCCTTTTGCTGAAGCCCTTGTTCCTATGCTAGATCCGCTAGGACAGACACGATTTGTGGGTGGTGTACAAGAAGGAGAATCTGTTCCCCCTCAACCTCCGCCCCAAGAAGACTGGGACGTGCAATACTGCCATCCACTATTGCCTGACCAAGTATCAGGTACTGTTTCCTTTGGTTTTTCCCCTGCATCAGCTTATGGTTGGTTGTTAAAAGTTGAATGGATTCTGTAGTATAACTATGGGTCGTTTGATTTTTCATCCCACGAGAAATAGTAGATGCTAGTTTAATTCAATTTTGTACAAAGAGAGTTTGAGAATGGCTGCTAGTTCTGCTAGTCTACTATGAGTTTTGTCATAAAACATGACCACTTACATTTTTTTGTTAGTTACACAATTTAAGCTTGGCCTGAAAGAAAGTTCGTGTATGGACTAGATCGTTAGCATTTTTTTTCTGATTATTAAATAAAAGGATTCACAAACATTAGTAGTCACAACTAACTATACTATTTGCACTGGCAACTGGCATGACATAAAAAAACATGAAGCAAAGTTTCTTGTACAGAAAACAAATTTACATTATAAGAAAATTTTTGGAGCATGACCATGAACTTATGTATAGTTCTGTTATAAATAAAGGGCTGTTTAGGACAAAGCAGAGTATGCAGAAAACTGGGGAGTATCTTCTGACTCCTGAGGCATATATGATATTTATCCAACAGAGACTTCCGATTATTGTGAGTTGGGCATGGGTATGAGAACTGATTTGATGCATCATGCTGTTGGTGATGAGAAAGTCAATATCTCGAATGAACTGTCTCGGACTGAGACTGGTGTTAGGCTTGCAAGATTTGGTCAACTGCATTGCATGGAATTTCTTATAAACAAAGGTCATTGAATGATTAAGTGATTTGATAAATAACCAGAGCCATTTTCCGTGTTGTCAGTCCATAGTTGTGTTGGTATCTTTTTTCTTAAGAACATACATTTTGTGTGTGTATTGAACTCTTAGATAGGTGGGTTTCGACCTGATTTATGAGTTTGTTTGTGGTGATATACTTTTGTGTATGAAATTGACTGCTTACTACATGTTGTTGCCACTAACTTTCTCACAACTTCACTAGTCCAAGTGGAGATTCAAGACTCCTGATCCTCTACGAAACTACCTCTTGGCGACGCTATCCACGTCGCCCCAATTAATTTGATTGGCTGGACGTTTTTACAAAAAGGCCCTTACCTTTTGAACAAATCTTGTCGCGGTCCAGAAAAAACCACGGTAAACAGTAAGTCAGGTTTAACTTTTTACCGTTTACCCCTCGTATTACCCGACTTCTTACACCCGAAGAAGAGAAAAATTTTGATTTCACGGTCATTTTTCATTTACCCGCCCGCCTGTACCTTTTTGCAAAAAGAACCCCGCCTCTCCCCTACCGAATATATACCGCCCCTCCCACTCAGCAAAAAAAAAAAGAAGAAGAAGAAAAACTCACGGCCTCCCTCTCCCTCCCCACCGCCCACTCCTCCCTCACGACGGCCCGCTCCGGCTCGCCCGCCACGCGGCGTCGGACGGCGGCCACCGGCAGCGGGCGCCCGGCGGCCTCCTCCTCCTCCCCAGCGCTGCCCTCCTCCTCCCCCCTCTCCTTCCCCGGCATGCCCTCCTGTCCCGCTCCCTCGTGCTACAGGAAACCCTAGGCGTCTTCTTCTCTGTCGGCGTGGCGTCCACGGGCGGCGATGCCGACGTAGGGTTCCCTGCGGCAGGGCCATGGCGCCCCCGGGCTGAGCAGCGGCGCCGCGCGTCACCCCCACGGCGGTCATCCCTGGCAATGGAGCAAAACGACCTGGCCTACAGGAAACCCTAGCTCTGTTGGTTCCGTTCAGGTCAGCTCATGCTCATCCATCTTCTTTAGAATTGATTCTTCTATTGAATTTATGCATCAGTACATCATTTTTTTAATGGATGTCATCGACGTGTCTTGCTGCTACCTGTATATTGTATATTTGGGTGTTCCTTTCTTGTACTACAATAAGTGCTCTTTAATCTACAGCATGGACAACAGATTATAGGTGCTACCATGATTCTTGATAATCTTATATTCAAAAATTATATGACACTGAGGTTGCTTTTATTATTTACCTAATGTGCTTCTTGAGATAGGCATGCTTTATGAAGGACTCAAACATATTCAATGAATGATTTTTACTCTGTTCCATGCTCCTGCATTGGTGGATTGGTATTATACAATTATCTATTTTTTTGTAATAGATAGATGAGAATTTAGGGATCTGAGTTGGAGAGAAAGATTATAGGGTTGGCTACTGTTTAATTAGTTTCACATGAAAAAAAAAAAAAAGAAATAATACTACATGTCCTAGAAATAATACTACATCTTTGTTGCGCTTGAGAAAGTACCATTAAAGGTACCCATGTTTCATGACCTAGAAGGATAGATTTGGTAGATACAATTAACTAGCCACATGAGCATTTGGGTCAATGTATGTCCTCTTTCCTATTCTCTGAACAAAAATGGTCTGGGATCTGAACCATGTTGGAACCACCAATGCAACTACAGATTGTTTTGTGCTTTGTTGGTTGTGGCATGCTCGGTTCGGTTGGATCTTCAGATCAAATAATTATTGTGCCATAGATCTAAGCATGTGGTCTGCTGGGTTGTTCTTGGCGTTTGGGACTTCCCATTTTTTCTTTTCTTCAGCCTGTGATGAAAAGTACATAGCCATTGCTTAAGGATATGATCTTGAGATTAGATAATTATTGTGCCATAGATTTCAGCATGTGGTCTGCTGCGTTGTTCTTAGTGTTTGCCGCTTCCCATTTTTTTTTTTTTGTTCAGCCTGTGATGGCAATTACATGGCCATTGCTCAAGGATATGATCTGATAGATATTTATTCGCTTGTGAGGTACTGGGCATGACCTGACACTTATATTGTGCAATTCATGAGAGTAGTCCCTTTGTCAGTATGCCTTTAAGCTCCAGGTGGATGAAAAAATGTTCATTGCCATGTTTCTGAGGCCTCTATAATTGCTGTCTTCATTGGGAAATTTTTTTGACCTGTTCCATTGCTTATGTCGATATCAATGTGGCATATGTTCCATTTAAGTGGCTCTCTAGGTGCTTGTGCTTGTGCCTGTGATAAATGACTTAAGCGTATCCAACGAAACAATGGCCTTGCTGAGCATGGTACAAATTATGGGACAAATATCAATATAAGTTATCCACGCCACCTCGATAATTTTGTTTATGGTAATCGGTACAAGTATCGATAATTTTGTTCATGGTAATCGGTACAAATATCTTGGTTGAAAGGACACACAGCGTTTAGTTGAGTACGTGATGACAAAGATATGAGTTGAAGATCAGTTCTGGTGAGGTACTGAGCAATCAGTTTCTGTGAGCAAAGATAAACTGATGAGCTTTTTGTACATTTGTCCATTCCAGTTCCCGTATATATATGCTCAGATGCTTCCAGAACATGATCAAGTGATGAACTATGATATCTGATGATTACATTATAAATTATGTTCAGTGCTTACAACAATGATGAGGGCCTATCTTTCATTCTTTTTTGGTTTCCTTTTTCTAGCATTCGAGCTATTTTCGATGACCACGGCTCTTCATGTTTCACTGATTTTGGTAGCACAGTCAGCTGTCCTCCTTTCCTTTCCTTTTGTTTCCATCTTACAGTAAGTTCAGTGCATCTGCACTAATTTGCTTGCTCTTCATGGATGTCAAATTGAATCATTCTCTTTTGCATACATATGGACTGACTGTACAATTGTCAGTGGTGCCTAATTTATTTTAGCGCTGTGATTTCTGTTCATCAAACTAAACTAGCTGCATTGCCCATTGTGGAGCCAATTTTACAGTTTTTTTATCTATGCTTAAATTAGTGCATGCTGATCCGTATGCTTAAATTAGTGCATGCTGATGGCCAGTGATCTATTTACATTAATTATTTCAAAAGCAAGCTCTTTACATGCTTATGATTTCAAATGAGCTCAGTCTGCAGCATATGTAGCACCTTATCATTATATTATGCTATTTGTGTACCCAAAATTGGCAAAACCTTCGACGGATACACGCATGTTTACTTGGTTTTTTTTTTCTGTTATCTATAACAGCTTATCATTTTAGTGGTGTTAGTGCATCAGGTTTGTGGGTTACCTTAACTAAAAACATAGATAAGAGATTGCTTAATTGTATAGGGTGCATTAGCATTTTCCTGACTGAAAATTGAGGTAATTTTTAGACCCCACGCAACAAAAGTTAGTGCTTGCCAGAATAACATTGGATTTGCATGATATATTCAAACTTCAGAATAATGGGGTTAATTCTTTTTAGAAAACAATAATTTTAGGGTTAACAGATTTATTTCAGGAAGATATGATGCTTTGAGGCAGTTATTGCTTGCCAGAATTAACAATGGATTTGCATGATATATTTCTAGCTTCAGAATAATGGGGTTCATTCTGTCAGAAAACAAGAGTTTTGGGGTTAACAGATTTATTTCAGGAATGATCCGATGCTTTGTTACAGGAAAAGCTTGCAAGCCCTTCCTGAGTCCACTATGTTTGGTGCTTGTTTAATTCTTTCATTTAACCGTTCACGTTTGGAAAGCATCGAAATTAATTATTTAAGATCCATGGTTGAGGCTTCATTTTCTGGTAATATGTCAATGCCGTTCTTCCTAGAATTTCCCACTTTAACATGATGTAACGCGTTCCTATTACACCAGTTTAAATTGCACTCATTGTGGTTGATTTTCTTGATCCAGGTTAGTATGTTTCATGTCGTCCTGCTATAAAGCTAATGCTACTTCCCCAAGGTTTGTCATGTTAAATTGTTTGCTTCGAGGCAGAAAAAAAATGTTTTACTGAATACAAATCCCTGGTGAAGATCCTTGATACAGCGCTGGTCATTTGCAGTGCCTATATATTTTCTCATGACATTTCTCGCTTGATTTTTCTTTTGTAAATTGTGTGTGATTCCATTTGCCTTTTTTTTTTTTGCCTGAGGGAGATCCATGTTCCTATCCTAACGAAGCATTTACATCGATTGGAGCATCCTGCTGTTGCTAAACAGGATGAGCAATCTGAGAAAGAAGTTGATGATAAGCTGCACACTGAGATGCATCAGGACAGAGCTGACCTGGTACAGTCCTGTCTTTCTATTTCTAATAATATTAATAGAAACATGATTGGAACTGTAATAGTTATTTGCTGCAGTGCAGTTAACTAACTAACTAACTGGTATGCTAAATAGAGATCTTGGTATTCTAGGTAGTTGCCTGTAGTTTTCAATTACAGCATTACATGTCTGGCCTTTTAGCAGGAGCAAAATGGATTAGGTTGTTCCTGCTTTCGCTACCGGCCAAGCTTCAGCTGATGCCATGACGTCAGAGTGTACATATGGGACATGGATAAGACACCTATTTTGCTGAAATCACTTCTAGATGGCTCATATGCTGGGGCTTTTCATGGCCTGAAAGCTCGTGACAAAACTACTGCAATAGGAGCCATGGGAGAACCTTTGTTGAACTTTGTGATCAGCACATAAACTTCTTTTATGAGGTCAGTTAGCACATAAACTCTACTGCCATACATGCTAGCTATGTAGTACATAAACAAATGGTATGCCATTTTTATATTCCACAGAACTACATATTAGAATTGTACATAAATTGTTACATTTGTCCCTTTGAAAGCTACTTTCGTTTTTCCTGTACATAAAATTTTCCATGTTTTCACTCCATAAGAGATTGTCCAATTTGCATTCTTTTTTTTATGCCATTTGACGATTGATGGCTTTTGTTGGCCAAATCTTATCTAATTTATGGACATCTGTACATTGATTACTGAACTTATATCCGGACAGTATACAGGTCAACACCCCAATTGGGTGTGCAAAGGCGAGCTTGGCACCATGAACTAAATTAGCTGCCCTGTTCTCTGCCGTTGCAGAAGGGGAAGAAACATGGAAGGAAATCTACGGCAACTTCTGAACTTGCTTCTGCTGAGAAGGTAATGATATCTTGCTGTTGGGTACAGCTACAACTTTCTTTTTAAGTGCCCTGGCAAATCCGAAATAACCATTTATCTTTAGCTTATTCACCTGTGCCTTGAAGCCAGGTACTTTTATTCTAAATAGTCACACAATCTGTGTCCCTGGTCCATTTTGCTTTAGTATTGTTTACTACTTGATTCCTGAGAAGATGAAGTAAACAAAGGTACCGACACATTTCTAAGAAAATGTAGACCAGGTATGCTGAGTTGTGTATTTAGGTATTAAGAAGTACCTATTTTAGATGGCTATTTAAAAAAATCACATACAGCCAATTGAATTGGCTTTAAGGGTATTTAGAAATAGCTGTTTGACTTAACAGATATAGCTGATTCAGTTGCTTGTTTAGGTATCAAGTAGGTATTTGAAAAGGATATTTTCATAAGCATATAATGTTGGCTAACATTCATGAAATAGCTATTACACATAGTTTTCTAAACTATGTGTAATTTTCAAAATTGATTCGAACATTTTAGTCTCCCCCCATCCTCCCCTCCCATAGCAACAAAGGGTGTGCTGGAGAGTGGAGAGTTATAGATGAATTGTGTTTAAGCAGTATATAAATAATACTTTTCTTTGCTTGATTTGTTGTGCTCTCATCTTGTGTTTTATTGTCATTATAGGTCCATTGGTTTTTCAACTACTGAAATTGCAAAATCTTTTATTGAAGTGCCCAGCTACTGAAATAGTTTAGCTTTATAAATACTTATGAAGTACCACAGTTTAAATTTTATAGATTAGTCTATCTCAATTTGGCTAAAGTTCTACCTACATAATGTTATCTTGGATGAAAAGATAGGTGTTACACATATGTAGGTGTTGGCCTTAAAAAAGATCTTTCTCATTTTTAGATGGATGAAAAGATAGAGCCATTTATGTTGCAGGATGTTTCTTTATGTATTCCTATTTTTTTCCCTTTGGATTATCTCCAATTGAATTATGTCCCACACCACATTTACCATTTACTATGTATGTCTACGTATGCTTCTCTATGCCTTAGACACTTAACACATTTAAGATATAGCCATATTTCTTGTTTTTTTCCCTGCCATAGTGATGGGTCCTTCCTGGGGGTTCAATTCCTTGCCAATATACAAATTAGCCATTCAGACTTCTGTTTTTCTTCGGTTGTTACAATATCTGTATGGAGAAAGCTAGGATTTCAAATATTGAGCAGAAACGGCAGGTGTCCAAAATGATTTGATTTTTCCATCTATTTGGCTTCAATAGTTTTTTTATTGTCAGGTTGATGGTGAAAACTGAAAAGTGCTTTCTAAACAGAGGCAAATCATATTGATTGTTTGTTCACCTCTTTTATTCTGTAATTCATAATTCATAATTTACGTGCCATTTGTGTTACGAGGTCTATGCTGTTATGAACCTTAGTTCATAGGGGGATAACTAGGCCTTATGCTTTGCTAAGAGCCTGAGAGATTGAGGATGATGAGACTCAGAGGTAGCAGGGGATGAGATAGTGGACTGATAACTTCATACTTGTTGATTGCTTGATTCCTCTGGATTAGATTACATGGTATATATAGAGCATCCCAGCCCTCTGGGCGTCCAGGTTCTGGCCTCTTCGTTTCTCTCAACATTAATCACTCTCTCATTACTCTAATCCCTTCCCCATTAGCCTTAATTGTTGCTGACTACAGCTGGTACCTCCTGGGAGACCGAACTGGCCCTTTCAGCCACATCTCGAGCCCTGGGACGGTGCTGCCGTCCCCCATGACATATGCAAAACCACAAAGAAACCAGGCATGTTATTTGTTGTTGTTCATTACTTATTAGCTATTTTTCCCTTACCTTACTGGATTGCTCTGTTAAGCAAAACATTTTTGCTACAGACCTCTTGTCACGTCCGCTTATTGTTCTATTTTTTTAGGCTGCTTTTGGTTAGTTTCTTAACTCACATGCACTGTCTCGAGGATTTTGGTTTTAACATTACCATAGCTGACATGCATATAAGTGTTCTTACAATCAATAGAAATAGAGCAGAGGCCTACCTACACCTTGCATATAGAACTTTATGGGTCTGGTCTGATGTTGATGAGGCTGCTCCTAAACAAAAATGTCAAAGACTATTTTTCAGCTCTTTACTTTGCACTAGATTTAAGGTTTTTATTAGTTCCTCTCTTATTTCATATCCGTGGATTCCATGGAACATGTTTTCTTTTCTCATAAAGACAAATGAGCTGCTGGTAGCAGGATGCTTTTATATTCCCGATTGGCCCAGAGACAGACATTTGATTTGTCCTGTTAATTTCCAAAATGTATGGCCTGTCAATTCTGCAGGAACAAGAGAGATGCACTAATTGACCTCCATAAAAACTGAAGGATCCACTGCAAAAATATCATTCTCTGGAACTCTCAGATTTCCCTCCAAAAGGGTACTTCCTATTAGTTGCCTCAGCCATGCCGCTTCAGTCTCTTGGATGGTAGAGCATCTGAGGTGTCGGACATTCTTCTTGTTAAAATTTCCCTTCTCTCTCAAATGGCATATCACTTGCATCCTTTTCGTAACCTCTCCTGTTTCCCAAAATTCAATCGCAGCAGCAGGTACTTCATGAGGACGGTGCTCCAATCAAATGCCAAAATCACCAACTTTTGTAGTGCTTATTACCACAAGAGGTGCAGATCCTCATGTGCTGTACATACAAATTAATTCACCTGATCGTTACAGGATATAGGGGAGCAATTGACTATACATTTTAGCTAAAATATGTACCTTGCTGTTTTTGTGTACACAGTTCCAATGTGCTTCATGTCCTACAAACAAGGCCTCAGTTTGATGTGCACCTAAAAGGGTTGTCTCAGTCTAAAGGTTTAATGTTCTTCGGTTGGAATGGAATTCATACATCATACGAACTCTGGCCTGTTGCTTAAGGCGGTTAAGAAGACATGTTTTGCCATGCTATACTTACAAATACAATGGCACCAGTCTACCCGAAACCAGGGTCGGCGCGCAAGCTCGCACCTCCAGACTATTTATATTAATTAAGTCTACCAGCATCGTTGTTAATGTAATGTAAGCACGTCTATGATCATCTTAATTGTCATTGCTTGTGCCACAGACCTAAAATGTTCAGCTTCATCAACAATTGTTTCCTCACAATTTACATCTACTCTTCAGTGTCCCCTATATTGTTTCCCAGATTAATAGTGACCTCATGTATCCCCAATTCCTTCACGTAGGTTGCCGGCGCGCAAATGCGCGCCTTCTCACTAGTATACACTAAGTTTTCCTGCGAATTATAACTACCAGCTAACATGTGAGCAACACTACTAATGAAAGCTCTGAACTTGGAGTAGTTCTAATGATAAGTTTGTTTCCTGTTTTGCTTCTGACATACACATTCTTTCTTTTATGCTATAATGTCTTTTGTGTAGTGTCTTTTATTTTTTGTTCGGAAGCTACACATAGTCCTATGCTAAATGCGGTGATGTTTGTATTTACTGGTACTTCAAATTTTCAAAGGCACATATGAGGGTTCAAGACAAACTATTGCTGTCCAATGATGTCCAATGCCTAGAAATTCTTTAGAGCTGAAAAACCTAGCCTTTTTGAAAATATCATCTAAATTTTTAAAGAGAAAATATCACTTACATGTAGCAGACTTTGAAAAACATGCATGTGTGATGTTTTGCCATTGGTTCGATGGATGAATGTTTACTCAGTGCTGTGATACCCAAAAAAAAAAAAAAAAAAAATGTTTACTCAGTGAATGTATTTTAATTTTCTTTTATTGTTGTGGTTCATCTTCAGATTTTTTGAATTATACGTGATTTGGGTTTAAATGATTATTATTTCTTTTTTAGACTTCATGCACATGTACTTATTCATTCATGAGAGCCTGCAAGCAAGATCAACAATTATTACTCGCTCTATCTCAAATTACAAGTCGCTTTGACTTTTATGGTAAATCCATTTTACTATGCATCTAAATATAATAATATGTCTAGATGCATAATAAAATAGATTAATCAAAAAAGTCAAATTGCCTAATGATTTGGAAGAGAGGTAGTATTATACATGCTAAAATAAGCCAAGGCCTTGTCTAGAAGAAGTCGGATTGCATCAATCTACCGGTGTTGGAATAGATTTTAAGGAGTACCAGGTGTGGAACTCGCAGAGAGACCCGCTCCCACGTGGGTCCAAACTTGATGCCGTGATTGGCTAGACAACAAGTGTTAACCCAAATCCTCCAAACTTGATGCCGAGATTGACTAGACAACCGTTGTTAACCCAAATCCATGGCTGAAATTGTCCATATGACCACATTGACCACATGTATATAGTTTTCCAACAAGGCCTAATGGTTTTTAGAGATGTTTTTCTATCCTAGCACATTACATGGACAATTATGTGGCGGCGACTCAGTGAGTGCCCTCCTTAGAGCAAGTATTATAAGCTTACATCACCGGGCGACTAGGTGTACACGTAGGAAAAAAAACATTGCTGGCGGAGAGAGAGTAGAGAGAGAGAGTAAGGCAGGTGTCTCGCCAAACGCCGGCCGGCGGCGAGCAATTAAACTCTGGATTAGCTCTCGTGAGCTGCTTTTTTCTTTTGTGATTGGCTCTTGGACCACAAATAACATTAATTAAGGTGGAGCCCGCCACCACCGGTGTGGCGACTTTAGGTGAGATGGAGCGCGAGACGCCGCCAGCTAGCGGTCGAAACCATTAATCTTGCTCTTAGCAAAGAAAGATGTATTTTATCTTTCTTAATTGTAGGATAATGTTTTGTGGTTATTTATGACCAAGAGATGCCACGTATGCATGTGAGCATGGCTTTCAAGACTGTATGTAGAAGTTCATTTTGGACAGTTTCAAACAGTTTAGGGCGATACTTAAGGTTTACGGTCTATTTGTGAGATTTAAGAATTAATGGGCATAAAATTATTTGTTTAATATTATTTTGATTTTGGCACCACAGGAAAAGTAGAACCTAGTTTCCGTCTCTGCCTGATAACCTTTTACCGTTGCTAAAATTTTGGAGTAACACATTCTTTTCCTCTGTACACTGTGCCGATAAACTTTGGAGTTTTCAGTCAAGAATTAAAAGAGTAAACATAATTGTTCGTTCGTTTAGTTTTTGAAAAATGCAATAAAGAAATGTACTCTACGTCCTCCAAAAACGTCAAAACGAGACAAGTAGGCGGGGTAGTACACAAGTGACCTTTCTCCAAAAAAAAAAAAAAAAAAAAAAAAAGTGATGCAGGCACATTAACGAAACGCACCCTAAACCTTTGGGATATTAGAAAATGCACTCAACCTCCTTCTTCCCAAGTCCTTCCTCAGTCCCCTGCTGCTTCCGACTCCAGAGCGAGACGCAAGAAGGTTTAGAAATTCCCAATCTGTGCAAGCCGCCGCCGCCGTCGACGCCGACCCTCTCCGGCAGCCGGTTCGTTCCACATTCCGGCGCATTTCTCACTCCCTGTATCTCTCGTGCGCATCCATCCCTGCCTCACCTCCCTGCAAAACTCGCAGCTTGGGGGCGCGCGCGTGCCTTCCCACTGCCGGCGGCATGGACTGCACAAAGGGGACGGCGGTGGCGGGGCTCTACGACGACCTGACGGTGGACATCCTCTCGCGCGTGCCCGTCAAGGACGTCCGCCGGTCCAAGTGCGTGTCCAAACCCTGGCGCGACCTCATCGCCGACCCTCTCCACCGCAAGAAGCTGCCCCAGACCCTGGAATGCTTCTTCCACGGGGGGTGACGGTAGCGAGCATTACACCTATGGGAACTTCACCAGCCTGTCGGCGGGGAGCGGTGAATGCGTGCCTCCAGTGGACCCGACCTTCTCCTTCCTCACGGTAAAGCTGCCTGGGGTCAAGCATATGGTCCTCTTGGATTCCTGCAACGGGCTCCTGCTCTTTGGGTGCACCTGGGAGGACAAGTTCGGGTTCATCGTGTGCAACCCTGCCACCGAGGAACTAGTGACTGTGCCCGCCAGCTCTGGTTCTTGTCCGCCTCATCTGCATCGTGTACTGGATGAGAGCTATGTCGATGGTGGGAAAAGATTTGCACACACCTATCTGATGTTTGACCCGGTTGTCTCATCGCACTTCCACTTGGTCCAGTTCTGGGAGAAGTCGAATGAGGTGGAAACGGTGCACTCATACTCATCTGAAACCAGGGCATGGAGTGACAGGTCAAGCAATTGGGATCTAGGTGAAGAGGGCGGCGAATGGGGTAAGGCCATAATCGACTTCTCATGCGGCAGGGCTTTGGTCAATGGTCTGTTGCATTTTATTGTCTACCACAAATGGAGTATGATAGTTGCATTGGATGGGGAAGGGAAAATTTGTACAACCATCTGCTGGCATGATGAGCACGCGTCATTTGTGAACAGCTCACCTGTTTTTTTTTTTTTTGGGTGAATCCCAAGGTCATCTGCACTGCATCAAGAGTAATGTGAAACCATTCCCAGGCTACATTTCCAATTACGTGAAACTGTCAGTTTGGGTTCTTGAAGACTATGATACAAAAGAATGGATTCTGAAGCATAAGGTGAGTTGTTCACAACTCTTTGGATCATTTTTTCTGAGCTGCAAAATGAACTTCGATATTGTGGCCATGCATCCAGAGCACAATTCAATAATCTTTGCTCAGCACTGGAACCGGAAACTGGTATCATATTACATGGATAGTAAGGAAGTGCATGCTCTCCGCAGTCTAGGAGGGAGCTATCTGTTTGTTACCCCATATACCCCCTGTTTCATGGAGTTACGGTTCTTTCCACCAAGGAACGAGGCTGTTGCTTGTGGGATACCTGTCTGAATGCTCAGCAAAAGCTTGATGATCTTCCAAGTATGGGCAACTAGCAGTGTGGGGAAAGCTGCGTATTAGGTGGTTCAAATTTGAAAAAATCTATTATGATATATGTAACCCTTTTGTGATGCTGTAGACACATTTCATTTTTATGCATCGTGGTTGCTTTCTGTGTCATGCTTTTGGACTAGTTACCACATACAGTTGGGAGATTCGCATATAATGTAAGGTAGCTTTATGGCTTGTCATATTTAATGAATGCAATTGACCAGCTCGTGATGATTTTCTTTTGGCTTAAAATTAGATATTTCAAATGCTGCATTTTGTGTTTCTAGGATTATAAGCCGTGTAAATAGTTGATTTTTGTTTTGCTTGACCTTGCAAGTAATTAGTTATTACTAGATGTTAATTTTTATTCTCAGCCATTCGTATGTGCTCATTTAAAACTGAGGGATTAAATCTTCCAGCTGTTGCAAACAATGTGTGTATTACAAATGTTTAGGCAGATTTTTTTTTTTTTTTTTTTTTTGTATCATATCATGACAAAAGCTGCCCAATTGATGTTGATTACCTGATGTGA
This sequence comes from Hyparrhenia diplandra, assembly GCA_015847255.1. Classification (NCBI taxonomy): domain Eukaryota; kingdom Viridiplantae; phylum Streptophyta; class Magnoliopsida; order Poales; family Poaceae; genus Hyparrhenia; species Hyparrhenia diplandra. Next base: position 267,078 of record JADLZK010010859.1, on the reverse strand, counting down.
GTTTGGAGACCATATATTCTGTATGCTGCTAATCAATAGCTGAAGTTGATAGTTTGGACAGAGGGAAATAGAAGATCTTGCGTGCCCATGCTGGTTGCTTGCGTCTATTTAGCCACGCTGCATGAAACAAATGTATTATATTGAGCTGTTTTCAAATCTTTGTTACACCTGTCAATAGTTGGGCTAGTACTTTTACAATATTTTAGCCTACAGATGTAAATGGATTTTTTTTTCTTTCTCTTCTATGCATGTGAAGGATAAAAATAATGGAATATGATGTTTATATTTGTCTTTATTCAATATGCATGCAAGGTAGCTTTACACATGCTAGTTATCTTAATGAATACTGTTGCCTACCATTTGACAATTTTCTCCCGAAAACCTCAAGTTATATATTTCGAATGCTACCATTTGTGTCACTAAGATTATAAGCAGTGTAGATACTTGCTGTCTTTTTGCCTTGACACCTTACAAGTGGTGAGTGAATACTAAGTGTTATTTTCACTCTATCTGTTAGTACTCCTATAGTAAAAAAAAAAAAAAAAAAAAGGTATGATGTTTCAGACATGCTAGTCAGTTTGTTTTGTGGATCATTTTCATGCCTGAAGTCTGAACTTGTTATTCTGACTGAGAGATAAGTATATGCTTTTTAAGCTGAAGTAATAAGTCTACCACTTCTCCCTGTTGCAAACACTTTGTGTATTTGAACTGTGTAAACTGAAATTTGTGAGATCAAAATCTGCCCGATTGATGTGATTACATGATACAGTTAGTTTCCAGAACAAATAGTCTGTATGCTGCTAAACAATAGCTGAAGCTGGTAAAAAAGAGATTTTGGAGGTCGGAAAGACACAGAGCAGCTTGCTTGCTCATGTTGATTGCTTCCACTGTCAAATCTTTGTTATTGTTATCAATAGCTAACCTAGTTCTTTTGCAATAAGCTACAGAGTTGTGGTATAGAAATGTAAGTGAATGGGGGCGCATTTTTTCTTCTGTCGTACCAAATGTAAGGCATATTGGCATCAAAATGTTCATTTTACTGCCTTGCATTGACAATTTACAATAATTTTAGCCAACCATTCTTATGTTAATAAACAAGGAATGTTTAAGCACGTTGCAAGCAACGATTTGTATGAGAATTTGAAACTGAGACTTATGCCACATTAGCATTGAAAGTTTCGGAGTTCCTTGCATGGTATAAATGGTTTCAGGGTCAAATTTTCTGATGTACTATGGTACTGAAGAATGCTTGCGTTAGCACCATCATGTCCTTAGAGGATTTGGGAACAGCAGAGCTTTCTTGTGGACGCTACCAACTTCAGATGTACTATTGAGGGTATTACAGGTGGTGAGCAGTGAAGAATCATTTTTTTTCTATTTGTTACATCAATCTGGCAAGTGACTCAGGATTAAGGAAGAAAAACCGAATGACTCACGGAAGTATTGAGAGTATGGATTTGTATTAGGCACCAAATTCAGATGCATGCCTCCAGCAGCTCTCCCTCCCAAAATAGTAAAATAGAAGGCATGATTTCACTGGAGCCTCTGCCGGCTCGAATTAGTAATCTTGATTTCAGACATCTGCAGACCTCTGCACGCTGTTTATATGAATAGTGTGACTGAATATTTAGGTGTGTCAATTTGTTTCCATCAGGCTTCTGAATATACCTATTATATACCTTTTGCTCTCTTTTTTTTTTGCTAATTTGGACTGAAAATTTGTTATTAAGAATTGTTCTTGACCTGCATCAGTTAAGATACAAAATGTTCTTGTTTCCTACAGTTATGACTACCTGGAGAAGAAGAAACTCTTTTTTTTTTTTTTCTTTGCGGCTAGTAGAAGACCAATATGAGAAAGCACAGAATAAGCAACCTGTCGCTGTTAGACATGGCAATGCTATGGAAAATAGAAGTGTTCTCTTCCTTTTCTTTTGATTAGCCGATTTCTCTTCCTTAAGATACTACATAAAAGAGGATGAAGCCGGAGAAAAAAAAAGAGAGCAGAAGTTGAAAACCGATGCTTTCTAGATCTACTAAGCATTTTGCAAGCCGGGCCTTCAAAATCTGTAGGCCAGCAAAAAGTCCTCGGGACAATTTTTCTTTAAGGAAAAAGTCCAGATTCCCTCCCCCAACTATCACGAAAGTTCACTTTTCCTCCCTCAACGTCAAAACCGGACAAATCACCCCCCTCAACTTTTCAAACCATGCAAATTACCTCCCTCGAGCGGTTTTGAGGACGGTATTCCCTACAGTAACAGCGGTTTGCCTTTTCCTCTTTTTTTAAAAAAAAACGGTTGAATCTTTGAAAAATCATAGTAAATCACAGAGAAAAATCATAAAATAAAAAAAATCCAATTTTGTTGGACTCCACATGATTAGATCTACACAGTGAATATATAATATGATATACTTTAATATAAAGTTTTTGCTACGAAAGTTTTGTCTTTTTTCTTTTTATTTATTTGGTTGAATCTTTGAAAAATCATAGTAAATCACTGAAAAATCATAAAATAGAAAATCCAAGTTTGTTAGACTCCACATGAGTAGATCTACACACTGAATATATAGTATGGTATGCTTTAGTCCAAAAAAATAATTATAGAAGTTGCGCCTACGAATTATTTCAATAAATTACACAAAAGTACAAATCTAAAGCTACAATAAAAATTTTGTACTGAATCATACCATATTATATATTCACTGTGTAGACATGCACATGTGGAGTATAAAAAATAGATTTTCTATTTTATGATTTTCCCGTGATTTACTATGATTTTTTAAAGATTCGACAAATAAATATAAAAGAAAAAGACAAAACCTTCATAGCAAAAACTCTGTACTAAATCATATCATAATATTCAATGTATAGATCTAATCATGTGGATTCTAACAAAATTAGAATTTTCATTTTATGATTTTTTAAGTAATTTACTATGATTTTTTAAAGATTCAACCGGAATTTTTTTAAAAAGAAAAAGGCATACCGCTATTCTTTGTAGCAATACCGCCCTCAAAACCGCCGGCGGGAGGTAATTTGCATGGTTTGAAAAGGAGGCGGCGCGATTTGTCCGGTTTTGGCGTGGAGGGAGCGATTTGTCCGGTTTTTTGGTCGATGCGCTGCCGAGAGGCCGGAAAAGAAGCGCGCGCGAGGGGTTTCTGCTCGGTTTCCGGCTAAATTCCAACGCGCACGGCGCACATGCTGGTTCGGCACTTCGGCTGGCGCTGGGATACTTGGTCGCCGGCCCGGCCGCTGCTAGTCCTGCTAGGCGAGTCCTTGTCGTAGCAGGTACCACAGACCAATTTGTGGTTGTGCGGGTCCGGGTACGAGGCATCATGCATGTGTTCAACACATGCGAATGCAAGTAACAGTACTACGTTCTAAGTTTAGGCAGGTTGGGGCGTTGGAATTTGGAAATAGCAAGAAGGTCTCTGTGACGCCGGCGCGGCGAAAACTCCTTCCCTCGCTGGCTCGCTGCGTGGTGATGGCGGGAGGATGAGGAATGAGCTTACATGTGGGGCCCACACGTCAGCCAATGGAGGGAAGGGCAGGATGGTCATTTTGTGTCTCCATCTAGTGCTCCAAGTACCACGTCCACCCTGGCTGGACAAGCTGGCACGCCACGTCAGCAAAAATAGCAAAACAATAATGAAGTAACTGTGTTGTGGGGAAAAAAAAATAAAGCCGCATATAAGAGTGGTTTGTGAGAAACGAGCGTTCGTAAGAGTGGCAAATAAATAAATCTCCCCCACCAGAACCGGCTCCCACAGACCCTGGAAGGCTTCGTCTGCAGCGGCGGAGCCAGATTCGACGGGCGCTTCATCAGCCTGCCGGGGAGAGCGGCGCCTCCCATCGACCCTTCCTTCTCCTTCCTGACGAAGCAGCCCGAGATGGAGAAGTTAAAGCTCTTGGATTCCTGCAATGGTCTCGTCCTCTTTGAGCGCCGCTCGAATCCGGCCAGGACACCACCGTCCTACGCCGTGTGCAACCCCGCCACTGAGCAATGGGTGGCCGTGCCCAGCTCCGGCGTCACCTCTCACGCTCACAGTGAAATTCACTTGGTTTTTAATCCGGCGGCATCGCCGCACTTCCACTTGGTCCGTACCTGCACACTCCTCGTTGGATCGCTATTTGATTTTGAGGTGCCTGTCTACTCTTCTGAGACCAGGGGGTGGAGTGGGTGGAGTGACTGCTTTGATCGATTGGTCAATGTTGCATGGGGAACAGGCAGGTCAGGCAGCATAGCCTTTGCCAATGGCATGATGTATTTCGTCGGGTGGTCAAGTGGTTATCAGATACTTGCCGTTGGTAGGGAAGGTAGACCAAGAATCGTCTGGTTGCCAGATGGGACTGTTCCTCGTACCCTTTTTGTTCCTCACTCCCAAGGGCGCTTGCATTGCTTGAGCAGACATTCTGGAAATGCAGGTTGGCCAATATCGACTGAAAGTGGACTATCCATTTGGGTTCTTGAAGATTATGATGCAGGAGGTTGGGTCCTAAAACACAGTGTCAGCTTTTCAGAGTTGCCTGAGAATATATGTAACCCATTCATCTTCAGAGAGGTCAGTATTCATCCAGACTGTGATTGGGTTTTCTTTATTCGGTACCAAGTGAAAGGGGACCGGCAATGGAAATTGCTATCTTGTGACATGCATAGTAAGGAAGTGCATGCACTCGACAACTCTGGGAATGCATGTTACTCTCTTACACCATACTATGTGCCATATTTCTCAGAGTCATCGGTGCTTGCAAGTAAGCATTGAAAGTGTTACTTCTGGGGTTCTTGCCACTTGCCAGGATGTTAACCAAGAATATGGTATTGGAAGTATCAAGCATCTATCAACTTCAAAAAAACACTAGAATCAGACAATGCATTTCTTTGGTCTCTTGCTTTTGGACTAGTTACAACATGCAGTTGGGAGATTTTCATGTAATGTAAGATAGCTTTACTTGTGCCCGTCATATTTAATGATTGCAGTTGACCAGGTTGTGATGATTTTCGTTTGACTTAAATTACATATTTCAAATGCTGCATTTTGTGTTTCTAGGATTATAAGCAGTGTATACTTGGATCTTTTTTTTTTTTGCTTGAACTTGCAAGTAATGAGTTATTACTCTATGCTAATTTTCGATTGAGCCATTTGCATTTGGTCATTTAAGCTGAGGGATTAAATCTTCCAAACTCCTACGTGTTGCAACAATTTGCAAATGATGTGTGTATTACAAATATTTAGGCTGATCTTTTTTTTTTTTTTGTATCATATTAAGATCAAAAGCTACCCAGTCGATGTTGATTACTTGATGTGACTAGTTTGGAGACATATATTATGTATGCTGCTAATCAATAGCTGAAGCTGATAATAACAGATTTTGTAGTTTGGACAGAGGGAAATAGAAGATTTTGCTGCCCATGCTGGTTGCTTGTGTCCATTTTAGCTGCCCTGCATAAGACAAATGCATTATATTGAGCTATTTTCAAATCGTTGTTATAGCAATCAATAGTTGCGCTAGTACTTTTACAATAGTTTAGCCTACAGATGTAGCATTCAAGTTATATATTTTCTCGGAATTCTTCAAGTTATATATTTTGAATGCTACCTTTTGTGTCACTAAGCAGTATATATACTTGCAGTCTTTTTACCATGACCTTAGAAGTGGTGAGTGATTACTAAGTGTTATTTCTTTTCATTCTATCTGTTAGTACTCCCGTAAAAAAAAGTATGATGTTTCACACATGCTATTCAGTTTGTTTTGTGAATCATTTTCATGTCTGAATTCTGAATGTCTTGTTATTCTGACTGAGAGACAAGTACTTATATGCTTTTAATCTGAAGGAACAAGTCTACCACTTTTCCCTGCTGCAAACACTTTGTGTATTGGAAATGTGTAAACTGAAATTTGTGAGATCAAATTCTGCCCGATTGATGTGGGTACATAATACAGCTAGTTTCCAGAACACATATTCTGTATACTGCTATACAATAGCTGAAGCTGGCAATAAGAGATTCTGGAGTTCTGAAAGGCACAAAACAGCTTGCTTGTTCATGCTGATTGTTTCCTTCTGCTTTGATCGCCCTGCGCAGAACAAGTTACTGTCAAAAGTCAAATCTTTGGTAGAGCAATCTATAGTTGAGCTAGTTCTTTTGCAAGAACTTATGGAGTTCTGTGATAAAAATGTAAGTGAAGGGGTTTTTTTTTTTTCTATCTTTTTTTTCCTTCATATGACAAACGATTTCTAAACCAGTGTTGTAACTGGCAAATTTCATAAATAAAATAAAAACAAATTAAAAAGTGTAAACTGTCACGCTCCTGCTTTTTTTGGTAGCAAAACAATGGCTCAATTTGGCAATTGTCGTCGTCAATAACAATCCTGTCGGTACGTGAACGTGACCGAGCTCTATGTCCATCGTCGGACTCTACCACGTCAAGCTCAGAGTGACGATGCCGTCTGGTTCATCACGCATACGTGTCACAGCAACCAACTCAGCCGGCAACACCAAAACCAAAGTGCCGCCGGCAACATAGTCTTCGTCGTCACAAGAAAGTCCTATGTTTTTCTTTGAACCACATGATACCCTTGTCTATTGAAAACTTGCAATTACAAGTGGTATGTGTTCAGTTAACTGAATAGTTTGCAATTACAAGTGGTATGTGTTTCATTTAACTGAATAGTCTACCACATGATCCCGCACTTGGGCCCCGGATCGGCATCGACACCGCAACCTCTACCAGCGGTGGCGCGCCTCCCCTCGGGCTGGCGGGCGGCGGCCGGCGGTGCTTGGCCTTAGGGCCCGCTTAAGCGCCGGCAGTCCTGTTCGGCGTCTGTCGCGGCGGCGGGCGGTGGCCTCCCCCGGTTGTGGGCGGCCATTCGTGTTGCTCTAGGTGGAATGGGCAAAAGCTCAGCCGCCCCGGCCGGTGCAAACGACGGTGACGCCGGGCGCCATTCTTCCCCCTTGGGGGCGTCGTCATTCTTCCACTTACGTAGCGATGACCCGGCGACCTATTCCTTCTTCGCTTGTCCGTGTTGCGGTGGTGGTGCCGCCGTGGTGGTGGGCTGTGGTGGTGCGTGCGTGCGTCTCGGGGGCTCCGTGGTGGCGCCTCGGGCATGCCGGGCCACCTCACCGGCGGCGTTGGAAGTTGAATTCGGCGCATCCTCGTCGATGGATGGCGGTTCGTCTTGCGTTTGGGGTCGAAAGACCATTTGGTGCTCTCTTATGTGTTGTCGGCGTCCGCGGATCGCCGATCTCCTTCCCCGGGCAACGCCGAGCACTCTGCCGGTATCTACGACCCGGCGCTGCTCCGTCTTGGTCGGTTTGGTCGTCTTGCTGCTCCTATTTGTGCTTCATGTTTTCTCCTCACCCGGGTTGTCTAGCTAGTGGTTGTTGTATCTCTAGTCGTTGTCGTTTCCGGCGGATGCTTTGCCGCCGAGGTGCTCTCTTTCACGAGCTTGCGCTTTCCGGGCGCGCGTGCTATCGAGGTCGCGGTCGTTACGAGCCCGCGTTTCCGGTATGTGTGCCGAGGTCGCGATCGTTACGAGCCGGCGTTGCCGGCGATCTTGGCGATGCCGCCGAGGTCGCAATCGTGTTTGGCGGATGCTTTGTCGCCGTGAGTGGTCGCCGCCTTTCCGGCAGATGCTTTGTCGCCGAGGCTTGGTCTAGACGGATGCTTGGCCGCCGGTTATCTAGCGGATGCTTTGCCGCTGTTGTCGCCTTCTGGACGGATGCTTGGCCGTCAACCTTCTCTGATCGCCGCTAGCTACCCGGTGTTGTGTGGTCTTTTATTGTAATAGGTTCAGCTTGTCGGGGTTGTTAGTTGGAGGGTCCGCCCCATCCCTCCCCTTTCGCTTTCTTGCTTTTTGTTTGTGTCGGGATTTCGTGGGTAACCCGAGGGGTTACCGCGTATCCTCTTGTATCCGGTTACCGGCCTTTCTTTTTCGCCTTTCTCTTAATGCAATACGGGTGATGTCCCGGTTTCGAAAAAATTAACTGAACAGTTTGCAATTACAAGTGGTATGTGTTCAGTGAATAGTTTGCAATTACAAGTGGTATGTGTTCCATTTAACTGAATAGTTTGCAATTACAAGTGGTATGTGTTCAGTTAACTGAATAGTTATCCTCGTACTGAAGCACATGAGGCTTTTATTTTTCTGCATGATCGTATTTTCAGTATCATGAATAATAGACTATGTGCGGATGACAAATAGGAATAATTAGGTGCTAAAATTCATCTTCTATTTTAGCATGAGACTTTATTATTATTAGCACGAGGCTTTTTATGTTCTTTAATAAGTGCAAGCAGAAAATATGATCTAGACATGAACTTTTGTACTACATATTTATATATTGGCGCGCACTATCAATGAATGCATTTTGATTATCTTTATTGTTGTGGGTCATCTTCAGATTTTTTGAATTATAACAAATTAAAAGTGCAAACTGTGACGCTCCTGCTTTTTTGGTAGCAAAACTCTATGTCTTGGGTCCCATCGTCGGACTCCATAAATCTGCCACGTCAAGTTCAAAGTGACGATGCCGAAATTGTCATCTCCGTGCTCTGTTTGTCCCGGCTCCTCTCGGTCGGGCCTCTCAATGGAGGTTTCACGAAATGTTTCAATGCACATTAAATACAAACACCGTCGACAAAAAAAACTTCACTTTTTGCATGAAACTCCTAGAAGAGAGAAGGAAAAAAGTTTCACCATGGTGAAACCTTTTAGGCACAAGCCACATGCGTTGGAAATCGTGAAACCCCATTGAGACATAAGAGCAAGTATTATGATGGGCTACTACCGCTATTATCTACGTGGATGAGAGAGAAGTGAAGAGAGAGAAGGGAGTCATGCGTTTACGAGCCGATGGCGAAAAAAGTAGAAGGACCAACACGGGATGAGATTGGCCGAGCAGCCATGCAAACATTCAATAGCTGTGGGACCCGCCACTGTTTGAGGCGCTTTGCCGCCCGACTTACGGCGAGTAGCTAGCGATTCTATTAAACCTGCTCTAAATAGCGTTTCAATATGGAACTATGCAATTAAACCATGCAACGAGAGAGGATGTGAGACTCATGAGTCTATGAAAACCGCGCATCGAGGGAGGCGCCTATTTCGTGTTAAAATTTTCCATCTTGAAAACCGGGAGACATTGAGATTGGCCTTATCCGCATCACGCTGACGTGTCACAGACTGACAGCAACCAACTCAGCCGGCAACACCGAAACCAAAGCGCCGCCCGCCGCATTGTCTTCGTCGCTCTCCAGTCAACACCATCTCGTCGTCACAATAAAATAATAAAATAAAGCCGTGGCTGTGGCTCCTTGGCTCTCACGATCTTTCCTTTGGTTGCTTCTCCTTCTCCTTCTTCTCGCGGACAACCGGATTCGCTCCTCACTCGCCGGCGATCCCCAACCCGTCCTCTCCGGAGTCCGGACACCGGTGGGCGGGGCGCCAGGTAATTGAGCCGACCCGCCTTCCCTTCCAATCGGTGTGTCGCGGGCGGAGAGCATGGGCGTCCCGGGACCATCCAAGCAGCGCGCGCCAGTGGCGGCGGCACCCGGCGCTTGCGTCCCCGACGACGCGCTGGTCGAGATGTTCGGCTTCCTCCCCGCCACCTCCCTCCACCGCTTCAAGTGCGTCTCCAAGGCCTGGTGCGGCCTCGTCACGGACCCGCTCCACCGCCACCGCTACGCGCAGACACTATCAGGCTTCCTCTGCACTACCTCCACCGCCGACTGCACCGCCTGCCGCGCGGGCGCCGGCGCCCGAGAGCGCGCGCTCGTCGCTGCGCACGTGCCCGCACGCTAACAAGACTACAACCACCACTCGGCGGTGGTTCGTCAACGTCTCCGGGATGGCGGAGCCGCTCCCCGACGCCGCCTTCTCCTTCCTGCCGCCGCCTCCGGAGGCGGCGTTCCGCGACGTGATCGTGGACGCGCGCGACGGTCTCGTGCTCCTCGCCCGCGTCCGGGGCCACGACGAGGGCCCCGACCTGCACCCGCCGGCGTGGGGCTACATCGTCTGCAACCCGACCACGGCGCGGTGGGCGGCCGTGCCGGGGTCCGGGTGGGTCCCCAGCGCCACGCAGCGGACGGCGCTCACGTACCTCCTCTTCGACGCCTCGTCGGCGGCGCCAACGGACGTGTTCCACCTGCTCCAGTTCCGGCTCGACGACATGGACTCGGTGCGCGGCGTGCACACCTACTCGTCATCGACCGGGGCGTGGGTCGACAGGGCCGGAGCGTGGCGCGACGGCGGGTGGCGGGACTGGGGCCGTGGGATGGCGTTGATCCAGCCGGGGACCGGCGCCGCCGTGGCGCGCGGCGCGCTGCACCTCGTCGTCGACACGGACGGCGAGTCGGGGGCCCAACAACCTCGTCGCCGTCGACGAGGAAGGACGCACAAGCAGGGTCATCCCGCTGCCGCGCCGCGACGTGGTGGAGAAGGACTGGCACTCGGTGTTCATCTCCGGGGGCGGCGGGGGCGAGAAGGGACAGCTGCTGCGCTACGTCATGTGCGTGCGCCCGCCGCACGGGCGGCTGTCGGAGGAGGCACCGCTGAGGCTGCTGGTGTGGGTGCTGGAGGACTACGACGCCGGTGAGTGGACGCTCAGGCACGCCGTCGGGTTCCCGGAGCTGTTCGGGAGGATCGCGTGCCAGTTCCGCGTGGATTACAGCGTCGTCGCCGTGCACCCGGACGGGAACTGGGTGTTCTTTGTCCGGCATTGGGACCGGAAGCTCGTGGCCTACGACATGGATCGCCGGGAGGTCCGTGTTGTCGCCGATCTTGGTGCCGGTGGTGGCGATCTTGGCGATGAGCTCCCTGTTCCGTATGTTCCTCTGTACAAGGAGTCGGCGGCGCTCATGAATTCGTAGGAAGTAATGATCAAGCGTGTTGGATGGATTCAGAGTCGTATACAACTACTCTAGTGAGGATTAGGATGTTTGAAAAGGATTTGTGCTCTAGAACAAGATTTCAGGTTAATTAGGTAGGAAATTGGAAATGTGGGCACCTTTTGTGTCATTTTCTGCAGTCACTGATGAAATATCTGGTGAGTAATAGTGACATTGACACTGAATTTTCGTTTCTTCAGTTCTTCTCGCAGCTCGATGCTGTAATTTCCAAGCATGCATGGTGTAGCAGAATTGCCAAACTGAAATCTTCTGCGTAGCATTTTGCTTCTTGGGATCGATTTCCAGCGGTGTTCACAAGGTTTTTTCGATCACCGTACTGTGAAGATGGAATGGAAATGCTCTGAAGACGCTAGAAATTGCTCGCGTTTTAGAAAACGTGAAAACGATATAAACAAAACAAAAGTTAAAAGGCCATGGACTTTTTTTCAACCTCAACTTTAACCATTCGTCTTATTTAAAAATTTATGCAAAACATCAATTCATTTGTTGTTGCATGCTTTATTAATAAAAAAAAGTTCTTTAAAAACACTTAAATTTGACTATGTTTGCACCAATTTTTTGAATAATATGATTGGTCAAAGTGGGATTGAAAAAAATTCAAACGATCGACAATTTGGAACAAAGGGAGTATATGACTATAATAGTTCCTGATTTTTTTTTTTTCGTGTGTCATTCTTGTATGCATATAACTTTTCTTTGTGCATGTAAATAAAATTTGCTTAATTGTCAATAAGATAAAGTCCCCAAAAGATTCTATCCATTTTTGGGACCAATTTTAAATTACCATGATTTTTATGTGTCATGTTTAAGTGGTGAATTCAAATGAGTTCAAGTTCCCAATCCTTAAATCTAAATTTGTCTCGGCTCCTCTTTATCCGCATCACGCTGACGTGTCACAGACTGACAGCAACCAACTCAGCCGGCAACACCAAAAACCAAAGCGCCGCCCGCCGCATTGTCTTCGTCGCTCTCCAGTCAACGCCATCTCGTCGTCACAATAATAAAATAATAAAAATAAAGCCGTGGCTGTGGCTCCTTGGCTCTCACGATCTTTCTTTCTTTTGGTTGCTTCTCCTTCTCCTTTTCTCGCGGACAACCGGATTCGCTCATCACTCGCCGGCGATCCCCAACCCGTCCTCTCCGGAGTCCGGACACCGGTGGGCGGGGCGCCAGGTAATTGAGCCGACCCGCCTTCCCTTCCAATCGGTGTGTCGCGGGTGGAGAGCATGGGCGGCCCGGGACCATCCAAGCAGCGCGCGACGGCGGCGGCGGCGCCCGGCGCCTGCGTCCCCGACGACGCGCTGGTCGAGATGTTCGGCTTCCTCCCCGCCACCTCGCTCCACCGCTTCAAGTGCGTCTCCAAGGCCTGGTGTGGCCTCGTCACGGACCCGCTCCACCGCTACCGCTACGCGCAGACACTATCAGGCTTCCTCTGCGCTGCTGCCTCCACCACCGCCGACTGCACCATCTGCCGCGCGGGCGCCGAGAGCTCGAGCTCGCGCTCGTCGCTGCGCACGTGCCCGCACGCCGACAAGACCACCACCACCACCACACGGAGGTGGTTCGTCAACGTCTCCGGGATGGCGGAGCCGCTCCCCGACGCCGCCTTCTCCTTCCTGCCACCGCCGCCAACGGAGGCGGTGTTCCGCGACGTGATCGTGGACGCGCGCGACGGGCTCGTGCTCCTCGCCCGCGTCCGGGGCCATGACGAGGCCCCCGACCTGCACCCGCCGGCGTGCGGCTACGTCGTCTGCAACCCGACCACGGCGCGGTGGGCGGTGGTGCCGGGGTCCGGTGGGTCCCCAGCGCCACGGAGCGGACGGCGCTCACCTACCTCGTCTTCGACGCCTCGTCGACGCCGGACGTGTTCCACCTGCTCCAGTTCCGGCTCGACGACATGGACTCGGTGCGCGGCGTGCACACCTACTCGTCATCGACGGGGAGTGGGTCGACAGGGCCGGAGAGTGGGGCGACGGCGGGTGGCGGGACTGGGGCCGCGGCATGGCGTTGATCCAGCCGGGAACCGGCGCCGCGGTGTCCCGCGGCGCGCTGCACCTCGTCGTCTACACGGACGGCGAGTCGGGGGCCCAATAACCTCGTCGCCGTCGACGAGGAAGGACGCACAAGCAGGGTCATCCCGCTGCCACGCCGTGACGTGGTGGAGAAGGACTGGCACTCGGTGTTCATCTCCCGCTGCGGCGGCGGCGGACAGCTGCTGCGCTACGTCATGTGCGTGCGCCCGCCGCACGGGCGGCTGTCGGAGGCGGCGCCGCTGAGGCTGCTGGTGTGGGTGCTGGAGGACTACGACGCCGGGGGAGTGGACGCTCAGGCACGCCGTCGGGTTCCCGGAGCTGTTCGGGAGGATCGCGTGCCAGTTCCGCGTCGACTACAGCGTCGTCGCCGTGCACCCGGACGGGAACTGGGTGTTCTTTGTCCGGCATTGGGATCGGAAGCTCGTGGCCTACGACATGGATCGCCGGGAGGTCCGTGTTGTCGCCGATCTTGGTGCTGGTGGTGGCGATCTTGGCGATGAGCTCCCTGTTCCGTATGTTCCTCTGTACAAGGAGTCGGCGGCGCTGATAAATTCGTAGTGAGCGATGATCAAGTGTTGGATTCAGAGTCGTATACAACTACTACTCCAGTGAGGATTAGGATGTTTGAAAAGGATTTGTGCTCTAGAACAAGATCTCACGTTAATTAGGTAGGAAATTGGAAATGTGGGCACCTTTTGTGTCATTTTCTGCAGCCACTGATGAAATATCTGGTGAGTGACAGTGACATTGACACTGAATTTTCGTTTCTTCAGTTCTTCTCGAAGCTCGATGCTGTAATTTCCAATGCATGGTGTAGCAGAATTGCCAAACTGAAAGCTTCTGCGTAGCTTTTTGCTTCTTGGGATCGATTCCCAGCGGTGTTCACAAGGTTTTTTTCGATCGCCGTACTCTGAAGATGGAATGGAAATGCTCTGAAGACGCTAGGAAATTGCTCCCGTTTTAGAAAACGTGAAAAGGATATAAACAAAACAAAAGTTAAAGGCCATGGACCGTTGCAATGGAAATGCTGTGGATATGTTGTCCAAATTATATATATCTATACCATGTTTGCGGTTAATATTATATTTTACATAATAAAATGAGCTGTATTACTTATGTACTTAATCCGTTCCAAATAGTAGGTCAACTTTTTCAACCTCAACTTTGACCATTTGTCATATTTTGCGGCATGCTTTATTATTAATAAAAGTTCTTTAAAATCACTTAAATTTTATTATGTTTGCACCAATTTTTGAATAAGACAATTGATCAAAGTTGAGGTTGAAAAAGTCAAACGATCGACAATTTGGACTATAATAGATCCTGATTTTTCTCTGGCGTGTCATTCTATGCATATAACTTCTCTTTGTGCATGTAAATAAAATCTGCTTAATTGTCAATAAGATAAAATCCCCAAAAGATTCTATCCATTTTGGGACCAATTTTAAATTACCATGATTTTTATGTGTCATGTTTAAGTGGCGAATTCAAATGAGTTCAAGTTCCCAATCCTTAAATCTAAAACTCTGTTTTTGAGCAACAAATATTTTCTACCTCCATTCCCCTCTCTGGGCCGGCCCAACTCTAAATTTCTACCCTCTCTCTCGTTTCTTGAGCGCAGCCCATCAGTGGCCCGAGTTTTCCACCAGCGACAAACAAAGCCCATAACCCTTTGTCCAATTCGTTTTTTTTACTTTTTCAATTCAATGAAACTGGCCCACTCATTTAGCCAACATACTAATTACAAATGTCCATAATTTAATCTTAAGAGGATTGATATTATCATGCTAAAGTCTAAACTAAGCAAAAAAAAAAATTGTTTTGAGTGCTATGCTCTTGTGGGTTTAGTTCTAGTCCCTCAGATTTGTGACTGGGGGGAAGATAATACCTTTTCTATCTAATACATGCACACATGATCCCTAATATGGGCTGAAATATATGCTAATTTGAATCAACGACACGTACTGCCATGATCCCTAAGGATGCCGCTAAGATTGCACATGACACGTTATTTGATCAAAATTGGACATTTCATTTTCATTAGTGCCATATTAGGGTCTACTTGACAAAGTAACGAGAAGTGATAAAGAGAGAGAAAAAGTTTGGTATAGATGAAACTACTTGGCATATGATGTGATGTATGAAGGTCTCGTTTGGAACAAAGGCAAAAAATAAAAATAAAAATGAAGGCATTCTAGAACATTATCCTATAGGAAACTATCCTATGAACTCCCTTTGGAGCAAAGGATTATGTTCCCATGAATGGAATGACTTTCCTTTACACTTCATCCAAACTGTAAGTCGTTTCATGTTTTTGTTTCACTCTAATTTTGACTATTTGTTTATTCAAAAAAAATATGTAAATATAGTCAATTTAAGTTATTTTTAAAGAACTTTTATTAATAAAGCAGTCCACGATAAAATAAGTGATATTTTGCAAAGAAAAAAAAGAGTAGGATGAAAGGTCAAACTATTTGAAAAAAAGGCAAACGATTTGTATGGGGGCACTGCTGACTATATGATCACAACATACTATGTTTTTGGCATTTCCTTCTATCTACCACCTCGTCCGAATGTTAGCACACGTGTACCCGAGATGGTACCGTTAGTACTACAACGAAAAAAGAAAAGAAAGATGACGCATTTTCTGGTTTTACCTGAAAATGAAAACTAACAAAAGGGCACCAATAAAGGAAAAAAAAATCCCATACGGACGACACGTGCTAGCAGCGTGCGGCCCGTTCCCCAGATATATATAGGACGCTCCAGATACCTCCCTTCCCTTCCCATCGGCTCCTCTCTTCATCGCCAAGTCTTCTCTCTAAACTAAACCCTAGCCGCCGCCGAGCGCGCCTCGATCCGAGCAACCCTAGGCCTTCGCGCGAGGTGAGTCGCCACCCCTCCCCGCCTCGTCTCGTCGGGACACGATTCGAGCCGTTGCGCTGCGCGGATCGGTGCGGAATCTCGTTTTTTCTGATCTGACGGGATTTTGCCCCGTGCAGGTTGACTTGGGGCCAGGATGGCGGAGGAGAAGGTGGGGCGGATCTTCGTCGGCGGGCTGTCGTGGGACACCACGGAGCGCACCCTCGAGCGCACTTTCAGCCAGTACGGGAAGGTCATCGAGACTCAGGTACCGCGACGGTTGTGCCCTGCCCTGCCGTGATGCTTTCGATTTGAGGGGATTGGAGTTAGTTTAGTCGGGGGTCCCTGTTTTGGTGGGGTTTGACGGATGTGCTCCTCCCAAACAAAGGGGGAGTCGGGATTACCCTGTTATATGGATCACTTTTTATTATACCTGGTTGCATGGTAGTCTGATGCAGTAGGCGCAATACATGATAGTTTGCTGCAGATATAAAATTTACATATACCATAGAAAATGTTACAATTTTCTCTGTGACATGGAATGATTACACCCTTTAAACATAGTGTCGATCTGGGGAAAACAGATGATTAAACAGCTTGTTAACTGTTGTAACTTGGGTATGATTAATTTGTTTACCAGGAAACAGAGTTTTATTGAATTGTTACTACTAGTTGTCACCATTCTGATTATTTAGTTTTAGGTAAATGAAATGTATCTCAAACTTAAGTAAAGTTATTATTATTATACATAAATGATGTGCATCATAAGTTAATAACAGCAATCCCTTGCAGTGTGAGGTCATTTGATTGAACCTCATGGTTGTAAGTTATTTTTTATGACCACTGTATGGCCAAAAGAATTTATATACCATAAACTGGAAATGTTTGTATGTTAGGGAGGCTTGTTTTTTATTCCCCTTTTAGTCTTATTACAATTTCAATCTAATGGCAGCTGCTGATTCACAGAGGCTGCAGTCATTTCCATTTCTATATATGTTAGGAAGTTAGCAAAGTTACAGGAAAACACATTCACTAATCAATTGAGCTCGCTGGTTAGCATTTTTGTGGTGATGGGTTCAGTAAAAATCAATTGGAGGCATATACACTGTTAGATTCAGTTTTGCTAGATGTGCTATGTTTTGTGGACAGAGCCAGAGACCTGTTTTTGCATGTTAGTACTTAAGATAACTGCTGCCAGCTTTAGAGCACAGAAAAGAATCATCACCGGCATGGTTAATGAACACAGAAGTAAACATGATTGCCAGTGCTGGACTGAACTTGTGGCAATTTGGTTACATCATTCTTCTGGATCAGTTTGATAAGACAGAGAAACCATTTGTCCTTTCAGTAGTGAGGCAGCAATGGTGATGCTGAAGAGTGTTGTAGCTCATCTGTGCCTACAAGTGCTTTGAAGAGCATTATTCTCAATGTCCATTGTGCATTTCCCATTGCAATGGAAATGCTTAGTTCTTCATGCAGAAGAAAAGCCAGGATTAAAAAATTGCATTTAGACTTTTGGATTATGTTTTTCTGATCTGAAGGATATGGCAGGGTAACTAAAATCTACATGGTCATGTTATAGTTCACCTCTAGTTTGTGCCTATACAGCTGACCAAAATTAATTGGTCTCAGTTCAGTATTCTGGATTGGATACTGGTTCTTGCGCACAATGGTCCTCACCTGGAAGTGTTCAGACTCATCAATGTTGTTCATGGTCACATGCTTGATTCTTCAGTTCTGACCTTTGGCCGTAGTAATCATTAGTGTTGTTAACCAGTGGATGGTCAATGCAGATTTTGATTTGCACACAATATTTGAGCTGTGGCATGAGGATCGACTGTTAACTCTTGTACAGTTGGGATGATTTCACTGGTTTTGCACAATGTTCATTAGCTGTTTGATTATGTACATCACCCTAATTTGCATGTTCTACCTAGTGATAGAATATTTGGTTGCTCACTATTATATATAGTTTCTGTATTCCCATTGGTTCATTTTCATTGTATATGTATAGGTTGTAGTGGAAAGGGAGACAGGCCGCTCGAGGGGATTTGGATTTGTCACATTTTCAGAACCTCGGGCTGTGGATGCTGCCATTCGGGGAATGCACAATGGAGAACTGGATGGCCGTAATATTTCTGTGAACAAAGCGCAACCTAGGAACGCTGATGATGGATACGGATATGGTGGTGGTGGTGGTGGTGGTTACTCATCTGGTGCTAGAGGTGGATATCGCAGTGGAGGTGATGTTGTTCCAGCAGCGAGTGATGATTGTTTCAAATGTGGCCGCCCTGGACATTGGGCTCGTGAATGCCCTTATTCAGATGGAAGTGGTAGAACTGGAAGGTACTCTCCTGGTTCAAGGTATGCTGGAGGCACTGGGGACGTGGTGACCGCTTTGGAGGATCAGATCGTTTTGCTCGCTATGATGATGATCGATATGATGGTGGCCGCTATGTTGACAGCAGCAGGGATACTTATTATGGTGCTGGGCGTGATCGTTATGCTAGTGACCGCTATGCCCCAGCAGCAGACCGCTATTCTGGTGACAGGTACGGTGGTGCAGATCGTTATGCTTCCAGTGGCTTTGCCAGAGAAAGGAGCTATGAAAGAGATGGAGGGAGGTCCAATGGAGGTTACTACCGTGATGATCAGAGGGGCACTGGTGGCTATGGCAGAGGTGGTTCACGTGTTGGTGGTGGCGGCGGTGGCGGTCCTGCTCGCTTTGGTGGGAGTTACCGAGATAGGCCTGCTCCATATGACCGTCCTAGCAGGGCAGGAGCAGCTCGTGCTTATGATGATCGTTACTGAAGAATGTTTCCTTGAGCAAGAACAGAGATATCTGTGTATTTCAGTTATTTGCATCAGTATTTACATTTGTCAGGTTGATCCTTTAATTAGTTATGCAGCAGTGCAGTTTGTTTTATGAGTCTCTGAAGACTTTTATGAGTCTCTGAAGACAATGGTTTAAGTATGTGACTTGTTAGTTTGTTGGTACCATAAACTGTAGGCAGTGTGATCCTGGTTCATTTGGCATGTTTGTGTAATTACTTTGGAGTTTGCACTAAATAATGAACAAATTGCAGTATGTGATCTTTGAATTTGCCTGCTGTTCTGCTTACTGAGACTGCTGTGCCACATTTTGCATTGTGGATGAACTTTGCCCGATGATGCTGAGATGTGCTGTGCGGCAGTGTGCAGACATGTGGAAATGGATGTTTGCTTGGATATTTATTTGCGGGCAATCTCCAATTTGTTCAGCTCTTGTTTGTATTAGGTCTGTCAAAAGGTGTAATTCTAAGATGAGAGCTTGACGCTCAGGAGGATGTGATTTTGCAGGCAGATGATGTTTTGTTGTGATATTTTCTGGCTGCAGATAAATTTGTTTGTTCTGTTCAAATCAAATTTCAAGCGATATATGGGTCACATCCACAGATGCATCTACGTGTTTGCTTTTTCTGGCTTACAACTTCTCGTGGTGAAAAGAAGTGCCGATTGAACTTCTTCTGTGTTTCAGTCTGCGATAAATATGCAACACATCCAGTTTTTGCTGGGAGCAGGAGCAATGACCCTGGAAACAGTTCTGTTGCTTGTTCCATGTTTAAATTTTTCTTTGAATGGCTGTTATTCCGCTGAAGATTATAGCAGCATTTTCACGGTTATCTAATTGTGTGCCACTGATTATTATCCATATAAGATTGGATTACACTTCCAGGTGAGGACCACCTGTCTGAACGTGGCTGGAAGTTAAGTGTTGAAGTGCAAAATACACTTTCTTTTGTTGGTATATATATATGAATGATCGCTCCTCATTACTGGCCGTATGATTCAGGATAGCATTCACTAGCATATGTGATGTCCACAGACCGCGAGAACACAACAGAGAGTAAGTTGCAGCATATGAGCCTCGTTCATCTGGATGGTATAAGCGGGCTCTAGCTAGAAGGATGCAAAGTAGCGTTGTTCTTGTTCATCATCTGACATCTGCGAGCTGAAATTAAGTAGCGCTGTTCTTGTTCATCATCTGACATCTGTGAGCTGAATTAGTATCCAAAGCTTGGGCGTGAATGTAGCTCTGTAGGTAAGCTTGGGCGTGAATATTGCTCTGTAGGTACGGGTGGTGTGGGAACACTGGAATGAGGAATTTAGGGAGAAGAGTCGTTAACCTACCATTTCTTGTACATTGAACTTTTTTTTCTTATAAGTTGAATTGATTGAAAAGTGGAATTCTGCTACTTGTTTTTTTTTTTTAATAGTGGTACTGGTAAGGCATTTTTTTTTAATTAGGAAATTAGAGAAAGACTCGCCAGTTAGGCACTGATTGAAATCTGGGCCTGTTTGCTATATCTAGGCAAGCTTTGTTTGGTGCAGCAAAAAGCCCCACATGTGGCTTCGCTGATGACTGATGAGATGACTACTGGAGTATTGTGTGGTGAAAAATGAAAATTTCTACCAGAATGGGGTTCACAAAGACGCTATACTTATACAAATGATTGTACTTCAAATCAAATCCAAATAATGGGGAAGATTTGACAACTGAATAGTCCAGTAAAAAAATGAATTAGTACACATTTAACCACTTTAGTAGAAAATAAAATTAGATAGACAACTGAACAAGTCCAGTAAAAGAATTCCTTCAAATGCCAAGTAATGGAGAAATTTCACTAATTAGTACAGATGTTTGATCACTTCAAATATAACATTTCATAACATATCAAATGTACAAAAAGTGTTTTTGAATCAAACGAGACAAACGTTGCCATGACAATAAATTAAAATAAAATACAGCAGTGCAAGTTTGTTTTATTAGTCTCTGAAGACAATGGTTAAGTATGTGAGTTATTAGTATATTGGTACCATAATCTGTAGGCAGTTTGATCCTGGTTCATTTGGCATGTAATTACTTTGGAGTTTGCACTAAATAATGAACTAATTGCAGTATGTGATCTGTGAATGCTGTTATGCTTACTGAGACAGCTGTGCCACATTATGCATTGTGGATGAACTTTGCACCGATAATGCCAAGATGTACTGTGTGGCAATGTGCAGATCTGCGGACATGGGTTTTTTGCTCTGACATTTAGGCAATCTTCAATTTGTTTAGTTCTTTGCTCTGACATTTAGGCAATCTTCAATTTGTTCAGCTCTTATGCTATTGGGTTTGTCCCTCCCCTAAAATCTGAAAGGTGTAGTCTGGGTTTGAGTAAGATGATGAGAATGTGAAGCTCAGAAAGCTGTGGTTTATGCAGGCAGGGTGCTAGTTGTGATATTTTCCTGCTGCAGATCAATTCATTTGTTGTATTCATCAAATTCAAGTTTACTAGTGATGCCTAGGGCAGATCTGCAGATGCATCTGGCTTGGTTTGCTGTTTTCTGTCCTACGGCCGCTTCCTTTGTGAAAAGATATTTCGACTCAACTTCCTGTGCTTCAGATTCCGTGATAAATGTGCTACACGTTTATGCCGGGTCCAATGTAGTTGCGAGTTGCTGTGTTTCAGATTTGGAAATAGTTCTGTTGCTTGCTTGTTCCATTTTTAAAATTCTATTTTAAGGGAAAGGCTGTTATTCGTTGAAGATGAAGATTATGGCGGCATGTTTACGTTTAAATCCAAATGGGTGCCACTGATTTTTATTGAGGGTAAATTGCACACAAGAGGACGACTTGTTCACCAGATAAACGGTGAACTCCCGTCTTTTTAGCAGACTGAATACCCATGATTATTCCTCGTTTCACTTGTCACGAGAATTCGCAGAATATTGTAATTCGAATGCTGTCAGTACAGTTCAGGACAGCATATCCTATCAGCATTTAACTAATATAGGCTGTCACAGATATTTTTTATGACATGGTAACATTTTTAAGAAAAGAAAGTTTCATCATAGTATCTCTTGCAAGATTATAACTCTGTCAGTCATGAAATTGAATATCTATAAAACAATAGAATGAAACTATGCGACGAGGATAGATGCTTCATTCATTTCTTTAATACTATAAAATAGATTACTTCCAAACTATTTTTTTTTCGTCTCTTAATTTGTGAAACTAATCGGTTTATGTGAAACCGTACTCTTCCGCTGTGCTTGCTGGTTGTGGCTGAGTAGAGCTGCTTGATGCTTGAGCTGGGCAGAGGCAAGATCAATAATTGAGGCGAATATGATTATCATGGCACTATATATGGGAGACTGGGAGGCATGATGTGGTTACTGGCACTGCTATGATGGTGTATACCACTTGGTTAAAAAAAAAATGAGAGGATCACGGCGTAGACATACGCCAAGTCTTCTCTTTCCGTCAAATGTTCAAAATGGCAAGTTGAATAGACTAAGACGCAGAAAAAAAAAAATTCTTGCCAGTTTTGAAGCGCGCCACACCATCGTGCCTAGCAGCTTTGCTTCTAATAATATCAGAAATACATTCAAATGGAACAGAAACCATTTTTAAGTACCAATCTTGCCAACATAATTGCTTTAGACAAACTGAAATGACAAGTGGCTAAGTAGATTAAGAAGCAAACGTGCTCAGCACGTTCTCTAAAGAAGATTACTGTTATACTATAAGACGCAAACGACAAAGAAACGTACTTTTTCTTTTGAAGAAATACCACATTTTTTTTGGGAGCGTCCATTGTGCCACAGCGCGCTTCACGCTTACTCCATCAAACAGCACTAAAACCCTTTGGCTGGATAAGTAGAATATGTTTCATTATTTGGATGGTTAAATTAGTGCCTAACTGACAACTGAAAATTTTCAAATCCCCAATTTGAATCTATAGCTAACACCTGCTCATTTGCATATGCATATAATAGCTCATATATTTGCAACGAATTCCAGTCAACCCCTACTCCGGAAATACTTCAACTGATTTAGTGGTTGTCGAAGTGAAAATCTTATTAATGAAACAAGACATATGCAGGTTGTGAAACCTGGAGTGCTCTCTGCTGTGAGAACGCGTTAACCAAATTTCTAGGGCAAATAAGCTCAGGATGCTATGTTGTTCTCTATATATAGTACTCTCTGCACGCTGCTCTCCACCCAGTTAGAGGCTTTAGAGCTAGCTACCGGTAGTAGCAGCAAATTAAAACAGCACCATGACCACGGCCTCGCAATCCCAGCTGCTGCACATCCTACTAGTCCTCCTTGCAGCAGGGCCTCTCTTGAATCTTGATCCAGCTGCAGGCTGTCACTGCTCAACAGCAAGATGAGCTGCCGATCACGCGTCCGGGCTGTCCGGACAAGTGCGGCAACATCAGCATCCCCTTCCCGTTCGGCATGAAGCCCGGCTGCTTCCTCGAGGGCTTCCAGGTCACCTGCGACCACTCCTTGCAGCCTCCTCGCGCCTTCCTTGGAATCCTTGCCAACGGAGGATCAGTCAGCATGACGTTTGTCTCCTCCTACTCGGCCTCGAAGACGAGTAACCTTTCGAAACCCTTCATCTTGCCAGTCGAGCTCATCGACGTGTCAGTCGGCAAGAACGAGGCACGGGCCGGCATACGGCGCAGTAGCGTCCGTGTGCAGCACGAACGCCACCGGCGGTCTCTGGAGGCATTCAGCTACCACTCTGTCGTGGGGCACCGAAAGGCACATGAGCCTCGCCGTGTCGCTGACGCGCAACGCCCTCATCGGCGTCGGCGTCGAGGTCCAACCTTTTGTGAACAAGTTGGACACAGTGACCATGAAGAATGATGACTACGACCTTGTCTCCTGCCGTTCGACCATCGCCAGAAACTTGCAGCTGGCGTCCAACGGGTCCTGCTCTGGCCGGGGCTGCTGCCAGGCCTCCCTGCCGGAAGCGCTGCCGCGGCCACTCACCGGCTTTGTAGTTGACATTCCCACGAGGGACCTGAATAAGAATAACTCTCTGTGGGCAACCAACCCGTGCTTTTAGTATCCTTGCTCGAGTGATGGAATATGCAAGAACAGGCTTTTCGGGTATGACTGTCCATGCAAACCCGGAATGAAAGGCGACGGGAAAAAAGGAACATGTCAAGCCGTATTCCCTCTAGTAGCTAAGATGGTTCTAGGTAAATACTAAGCAAAGAATAACAAGACTCCTAAATTACAGTCATTTGCTATGCACACAGAATGCATTTTTTTTTCAGGTTTCCTTTGGCACACAAGATGTAGAATCCATGAAGAGTATGCTTGTTAACTAACCTCAGCATAATCCATCACTAACATTTATTCCTGTGAATTATTGACTACTAACATGGGGCCTTTTAACTGTTCTTATTGCGGGATGATGTTCAATAGGATGGTTTAGTGCATAGGAAAATGAAAGGGTATTTCCGATTAGCTACTAGTCCCGTGTTGAAAGTGGTTTAGATGAAAAAGTGCCAGAGAAATTTTGGCCAGTACTTTCAATTCTAATTAGGAGGGATGTTTCATCATCACACGGCCAGCTCCTCCTACTATTGGAACTCCCTTGGTTAGTCTTACAGATTGTTTGAGAAAAAAAAAAAATCTTGTATCATCAAACAAAGGCACACTTTATTTTGGTCTCCTGCCATTATGCTTATCAAATCAAGAACGAGGAAATCCGAAGGACAATAAAAGCTTAATGGACTTGTCTTGAAAAATAACATAACAAAGAAGCGCCTCGATCGTCTTGGTGCGGTGTTGGAGCTGTGGGGACAGGACTCTGCCCACTAGGTTTAAATCCTAGTGCTCAGGTTTATAGTGTTACACTGTCATTATAATTGTTGGTTTCCTTTGTGTCTTCCTATCGAAAAATAACAACAAAATAAATCAGATTTATGCCACTACCACATAGTACTATATAATAACATAATTGCATTTCCATATGCATGGCTATTTACACTTCAATCCACTGGTAGTTGATGGTGGTGTCATCAGCCGCTCATGGCAAGAGCTCCAGCGCTAGCATTTTAATAAAATAAATAAATTTTATTTTACTACCTCACACAGCAATACTAAATTACTTGCTAACCATGCAGGTGCTATAGGTGGTTTCTTTATCGTGGCAGCTCTGATATTCCTCATTCTTCTTCGCAAAGAGAAAAGGAAGATGAGGGAGTTCTATGAAGGGGGGGCTCTTCAAAAAAGGAGTCCTACATTGGAGAAAGCGGAAATGATAAAGCTTTTCAAAAAGGAAGACCTCAAGGGAATTTTAAAGAGCAGCAATTTAATTGGAAAAGGTGGCTTTGGTGAAGTTTACAAGGGCCTCCTTGATAATAAACTGGTTCTTGTAAAGAGGCCAGTCAGTGGTAATGTCTGCGAAAGAATGAACAATTAGCAAAATGAAGTGATCATCAATCTCAAGTCATCCATAAGAACGTCGTTAGGCTGATAGGTTGTTGCCTAGAAGTTGATATCCCAATGCTTGTTTATGAGTACATCCCCAAAGGTAACCTTGAAGATATTCTTCACAGTAGCGAGAAGTTGGTGCCTCTCAACATGGATATGCGTTTGAGTATTGCTGTACAATCAGCAGATGGCCTAGCTTATATGCACTCAAAAACCAATAACAAAATCATACATGGTGATGTCAAGCCAGCTAATATACTCTTGGATGACAACTTCATGCCAAAGATTGCAGACTTTGGTATATCAAGAATGATTGCAAGAGATAGACAACACACGGAGGAAGTCATTGGTGATATGAGTTATATGGATCCAGTATTTATGCAAACGGGTCTTTTAACAGAAAAAAGTGATGTCTACAGTTTTGGAGTTGTGATCTTGGAACTTATAAGTAGGAAAAAAAGGCTACACATTATGGCAATAATAGCTTAGTAAGGAATTTCCTTGAAGCTAACAAAGAAGAAAAGCTAACCGAGTTCTTTGACAATGAAATTGCACTAACAAGCAATTTAGAGCTTCTTCATAGCCTGGCAGGGATTGCCATGGCATGTCTTAACCTCGATGTAGATCAAAGACCATCAATGATAGAGGTAGCAGAGCGTCTTCTCCTGCTAAAACGTTCTTGCAACTCGAAAGTTGTTTACCATTAAGTTGATGCATAGGTGCACATCAATGTGACCCTGTCTGTCAAATAAGATAGGCAATTATCAGTGTGGCAATATGTATTTTATTTGATTTGTTGTTATGAACAAAATCATGAGTTTCAATTGGGAGTTGTCTCATTTGATTCCAATAGTTTTTATTATGTGTCATTCAAGTTGATATGTAATGTTATGTTTAAAGTGATCAAACGTTTGTACTTATTCAATCAATTTTTTTTCCATTACTTGGCATCGGAAGAAATTGTTTTACTTTACTGTTCAATTCTATTTTTGATGTCATTCCTAAAGTGATTAAACATGATAATTAATATTTTGTGGAATATGGAATACTGCAATTCGTGATAGGAACTTTCACTAGACGCTAATGCTCTTATGGTTATCTGTTCAGTGCAGCCACGCACACAGAATGCAACAACACCTAAGCCATTCTCAGAGAAGATTCTGTAGCGCTTTCTCTAAAAATGTCATATCGTGTAACAGAGTACCTTCAGAAGTTCAGCTACAGTACAGACTGCGGCAGAACCTTGTAGGGGTTCAGGATAGAATTGGGATCCAGCAACTTCTTGATGGAGGCCATTAGTTGCACCTAATGAAAACAGAACATTAGTTGGGCAAGGAACTTGAATTATCCTGTGTCGCTAGAGTTACTAGTGATGTACTACAACACTAACCAATTGATACAAACATGTGTTGTTCTTAAAGTAAAACCACATATTAGCTCATTTCTTGTATTTAGTTACTGGGACAGTTAAAAACAGTTCAGACTACTGAGCTATGTCACATGTGGGAGGACCAATAGACTAATCAAAGCAGGAAGGACCTAAGCATCTCCCGAGTCCCGACTACTGAGCTATGTCACATGTGGGAGGACCAATAGACTAATCAAAGCAGGAAGGACCTAAGCATCTCCTGAGTCCCGTAAAAGCACATTGTACTGTTCTGTAATAATGTACAAAAAGAGTGCAAAAAAGGTGGTGCCTTGGTGTGTTCAGATATTCATATGACCTATCCAATAAGTTTTGCCAAGCGAACAGATAGCTTGAATGCACAAGCAAAGTAGCAATTCAATCGATGAAGTCTACAATTCAGTTTCATTGGTCATTTCCTAACTCATGATGTACATGCTTCCTACAAGTGGTGGTAATGCGACAATGGAAAACTTACTGCTTCAGGTGATTTACTGTAGTGAATCTTCTCAGCTTTCATTAGCCCCAAACCATGCTCTGCACTAATGCTTCCTCTTTGTGCTGAAGTCCATTCATAGACAAATGGTTCAATCCGTCCAAGAGTCTAAAATTCCATTGGAAAAACAAGGTTATCCATTAATCATCTCAAGACACTGAAGCATTAAATAAGTAGACAATCTACATCCAACTTTCAAGACACTTTCAAGGTGGTATAAAAGACATACATTGTCGTCATATTTGCTTGATACAATGTTCAAATGCAGATTCCCATCTCCAAGGTGTCCATAGCCCAATACCTCTGCACTATCACCTAGAAAACCAACATACTAAGTTAACTGGAAGCCCATAGATTTTTTGTAGATCAAGTCTCGCAATTACCAAGACGGCTGCGCATTTCTTCAACAATATCATAGAGCTTCTCTACAGGTATGGACAAGTCATATTTGTACACAGCACCAACTTTGACAGATGCTTCTGATATACCCTGCAAGAAAACAACAACAGAAGCAGAATCTTAAGATTTCTCGCTACATGGTCCATTTTGTGCATTTGAATGTTGGTCTGGCACATGAAGCTTTAGGTTTGAAGGATTTAGCTGGAAAAAACAAAGCACGTGTTCCAAAGAAAAAAAAAATGTAGTTCATCTTATTTCAAATCAGACATTGAATCATTTTGTAATCCGTAAACATGAGCATCTGTGTCAAACTACCACTAAGCACATTAACAGTTTGATACTGATGGTTGCCAAGTTTCAGCACAGACATAACATTCATCAGTCAACATTGAGGTATAACCCGTTTAAGAGATAAATAGAGTATTGATTATAGGATGACTACCTCACGGATCCGCTAAAAAAGTTTGATGCTTGGCTGATATCCTGCGCGATAACACCATCAGCTACTAGACCATCTTCCATTGAACGCAACAAAAATGCTTCCAGTTTTGTTCTAAAAAAGAAAGCCAGGAAAAAAAAGACATGATGAGAAACTAGAATAGTTTTAAGCACAAGATACACAGATGAACAGCCTAATCTCAGTAACTGCAAGTTGGCATAATAATTGATCTTCTACAGAGCAATTGTCAATTTTCTCTCAAGCATATGCCAATAAGATAGTGTCAATTGTCAGGTCACAGAATAAATACGTTCAAAAGGAAACCTGCTACGGAAATAGTCATCTATTCTCCATAAAGGACAACAATTTCTTTCGTGCTATTATTTTTCGCCAAAGTAATGTCAAAATATAGAAAATCAGTACAAAGATAGAAAGCTTCATGCAAGCAGAACTTTTGTACTACATGATAAATCTCATGAATAAAAAAAAGTAAAACAGGTATAGCATTCTCTCTAATTAGCAATAGTCACAGATAAATCAGTATCAAAATACAACAGTAATAACCTCTACTTTCATAAACATCGACAAATGATCATTGTTTAATCATGTTCTATTTCTACAATAACTTACTTGTCATATGATTCATCACTTCCTGTTGTCTCAATTAAAACATAAAATTTGTGCGGTGATGCAGGTAATGGATTGTGAACTCCTTCCAAATGTCGCATAGCCTCCAGAATAAACAATCTATCAAAAAAACAATCTAAATATGCAAAGGAGACAATAATAAAATATTTCATTGTATATAGGAGGACCTTATAAAATCAAGTTATTTTCAAGGGCTTATTGATGTATAAGAATATAAAAAGAATATTTCATCGCATCAAACTGATCAACAAGCAAGGGATTCACACTTTCATCCCCTGTTCTAAATGTCAGCCTGTGGCATAAAGCTGGGTGGAGCAAAGTTGAGGAAGGCCCAATTTAGTAATTAGCTTAGACATTAAAATGATGCTAAATAACAATTTTTTGGGTCTTAATTAACTCTATGATGAAACTTAATTCAAAAAGGAATTTCATATGTAAGTACCAGATCAATACAGTGATGATCCATGAATTCAAATGCAGACAAGATCTCACCCAAGCTCCTCCTTGCTGCCAGTAGTAATTTCTGGGAACACAATCATGAAGCAGTAATCACTATTGAAGACCTCATGCATAGAAATGATTGAATAAATTTACTTTTGTAAAAAAAAGAGTAGAGAATGCCAAAGCAAATGAACCTGGCAGCTTTTGTAGTCATTGCAGGAAAGAAATGCAACATTAGTTGATGGTAGCTTTGCAGGCGTAAGTACTGATATTTTGGTGACTACTCCTAGTGAGCCTTCGCTTCCTGAATGATAAGTTGTGTATTCACTAACTGTTTGGTGTTGCAAAAACAACTCTTCTTTCACAGTGGTC
Source organism: Hyparrhenia diplandra (assembly GCA_015847255.1). Taxonomy (NCBI): domain Eukaryota; kingdom Viridiplantae; phylum Streptophyta; class Magnoliopsida; order Poales; family Poaceae; genus Hyparrhenia; species Hyparrhenia diplandra. Next base: position 237,815 of record JADLZK010010859.1, on the reverse strand, counting down.
ATGGAGTAAGTAGTTATCACATTCATCACATACCAATAAATAAGTGCTTCAGATCATACCCAGTATTGTCTTTCCTTAAAGTAGTAAGCATATCAAGGATAGTCCCATCAGCCAGGACAACTTCAAGACCTGTATGGGAACAAACATAATTTAAAAGGGAAGTACAGACCCCTGAGAGTTTAAATACATGTATTTGTGTTAAATTATAATTACTTTTGAAGAAAGTGTTAATTATAATTATATAAGATCAATAAGTGTACCTACCGAGTACACTTCCATGGAGTGAACCATAGCGTATGAAACGCAGGCCACCGGCATTAGTTGAAACATTCCCACCAATGTGGCAGCTACCTTTTGCCCCCAAGTCAAGTGGCATAATAAACCTGAGAAGCAGATCAAGACCAATTAGGCTTCTAGCATGGAAACCAAAGAGTTGATGTTCTCTAAAGGGCAGCTCATGATTGTAAATTCTTTTGTTCAGAAAATGTAGATAAACAAATTTAGTCAAGAAAATGTAGACATTATGTTGGCCTATTGGGTGGCAAAAAAAAAAAAAAAAAAAAAAAAAATCTTATAAGAACTGAACTAAAAGGAACAAAAAATGTTCTCGAACCTGTCAAAATCATTAGTGATTCCACAAGCAAGAGCAGATGAGTATGAGATCTTTATTGATGACTCAAAATGCTTAACACACTATCTTTGAATAAAGCATAGTAGCATATCCAACAGACCAACACAAGACTTTGGAATAGAAATCAGAACCAAACATCTACGCAAAACTGTGAAATATTACTTTACCCTTCATTTTCCACGAAGTTACTTAAATTCTCAACACACAACCAGCTTCACAAGTAAGAATACCATTTACCTAGCAACACAATAATAAACAGACTTAGAAGTTGGCACCCTTGTAAACTATTCAAGGATTTCTCATGACCCTTGGATGCATTTGAAGAAGCAACCAATGAGTACAACAAAAATACAAGGTACTGAACCAGGCAAAAGAAATTGGACTCACATTATCAAAGGAAATGATTTTGTCCATGCCTGCGAGACCAACAATCACCTGCAGACAAGGGCATAAAACATTAATAAGTGATCTTGGACTTTAACATTATGAACAGTAAAAACTACAAATGCAGAACCACTGCATATATAACAAAACTAATTTGGCACATCAATAAGCATAAGAATAGAAAATATGGGAGAGATGTTAAAAAAATAATAAAGCTAACATTAAGCATAACACTGAAATTGAACAGGGTCTATGTGATCTTTTCCCCATATTTCACAATTATCTTGTTCTGGTCGGTCCATGTAAACATATAGCCCACATATTTGCAGCAAAATAGCCCAGCCTTAACAGCAAAGAAAAGTTGTCATGATTTGCATAAACAATAGGATGGATCATAGCAAAAAATGAATATTATTCCAAAATTCATTCCTGACACAGATTAAAAAGCTTTAGAAATACAATTACCTCATCATAAACAGGCACACTGCCACCTACAAGACCTGTGTTGCCACCCTGTGGAACCACAGCCAATCGTCTGGTGTTGCAATATGAAAGAATCTTAGAAACCTGGAAACAGAATGCTTGAATAAAGAATTTGCACACTAATTCTTTTCTTAAGCGTCTTAACAAGAATAACAGTGATATTAAGTATCTTCATGACAAAGAAAATGTGAACCACTTAAAAAACCAGCATAAGATATGTTATTTGCATGCATTTGATAACACCCTGGTATATGCAAAAGAGCAATTTCAAAAATTTAGTAAATTAATGATCATTGAGGAAATTACACATTGTACACAAAGGATGAACAACATTAATAAACTATGTTAAAATGATGGCAACTACTTGGCCATTCAAGAAAATAAATGTCCACTAAATTGGCTGATGAAATACCTCTGCAGTATTTTTTGGTAAAAGTAATAGCTGACTTGCACCCCTGTATTTACCCATCCAATCTACATTTGCAACTGCGACTCTATCTTCATCCTGAACTACACCATTTTCACCCAAGATGCTCTTGAAGTAAGAAACATCATCAGAGCTCAGCTCTGAATAGGCTGGACTCCTCTGAATGTGTGTTGCAGCAGAACCAAATGTGCGCTTTTGAACTTCACAAGCCTTCTTAAAACTGCTTTGAACTTCATATATTCCCCCACTAGTTGTAGGTCCACACAGAGGGCGCCGTAGACTGGGAATCCAGTGGAATCTTCTACAAGAATTCACAATGCGGTTTACGGATTCGTGTTGACTACGGTGCATGCCTGAAAAGGGCATAATTTATCATCAGATTTTAATCAAAACCTCTCGAATTTTACAGGGATCATCAAAGATATATCTAGTTATTACCACTCTGTACTCGAACAGTAAAGATTATCATAGGCTAAAATTCTCACAAAAAATTAATCGTTGGGTTAAAATCTGATGGCATTTGTTGGGTTATTGAACTCCATGGACAAAACGGTTGATGGCATTTGTTGGGTTATTGAACTAATCCAAAATATTTTGTGAACCTAACTTCGTCTCATAAACCAACCAAACAAGTACTTACGCAAAAATACATTTAACCATGCACCACCAACTCTTCAATCAATCTAGTAATACTCTGCTGTGCAAACCTGTCCCAAATGATTTAAAAAAATCAATTTCTATTCGAAGGTGCATTCTGATGCTACATCTCTAGCTGAATCACTAACCGCCAATGGCAACACAGGCTATATCAAACACACAACACCTGCCAATAATATTTAACAGAGTCGAGTGTGATGAAGGCATGAAGCATCTGCAGTTTAGCTTGGTGCTCCAACACCAACAGATAAAAGTCCTCACTGACTAGAACCAAACCTCAAGAAGCTAGAACCAACAAAGCAAGAGCGCGCGACTGCACCAGAACCATGCCAGATCACCAACACTGAAGTAATCCCACACCCCGAACGCCACTAAATCCCGCTCTACGCACTACGTTCGTCTCCGGGACAACAAAACCTAGGCCCCATAGCAAGCAGCTACCCGGTCGGGCACGAGCACGAGCACCTCCCGGACCAACAGGGAACAGGGCGGGCGAACCAAAGGACCCCCAAATTAAACCAAGCAATTCACCTCGCGTCGTCGGCGACTCCACCGCGAGTGGGCCCAGGCAACGGAGAAGCCTCGCCGCCTCGCGCCGCGCCATGTCGTCGTCCTCCGGCTTCGCCGCGGAGCGGAGCTGGCGCCGTGCCCGGGTGAGAGGAAGGAGCGGAGCGGAGCGGAGGGCGCTTGCGTGCGTTGCGTCTGGTGGAAACTGGAAAGTGGAGTGCCAATGATGGGTCTGCGAGATGAGACGACGAGTTGATGCTATGACGTGGCAGAGCTATCGGGACAAAAAATAATAATCACATTTTTCTTAAAGAATAATCATATTTTTTAGCAGAAAAAGAATAATCATATGCCTTGTGCACGTGTGCGTGTACTAGTCGGGCCGACGCGAAACCGATCTGGACTACTCCCTCCGTCCGGTAATAACTTCACGTTTGAAGTTCAAAAAAAAATCCACAAATATGAGGTCTCGGTGGCACTGTTGCTCGTAAAAGAAAAGAAAAGCTGCAGGACAGCTGGAGTACTCCTATCCACTCAATTCAATCCCAACCGAGCGGACACAAGAAAAAAAAATCCACATCGCAGGAACCTGACGGTCAGACTTGCATGGCGTGCTCCTTTGAGGGGGGTACTCCTCCGGTCCACATTTAACTCAACATCGGGTTGAGGGAGAGCAAATTAGCGGGCATGCGAAATTACCAAACTACCCCTCAAAAGGAGCACGCCATGCAAGTCTGATTGTCGGGGTTCTGCGATGTGGATTTTTTTTTTTTCTTGTGTCCGCTCGGTTGGGATTGAATTGAGTGGATAGGAGTACTCCAGCTGTCCCTGCGGCCTTTTCTTTCTTTTTATGTGCACCGGCGGCCAGTGCGAAGTACTCCGTACAAGCAACAGTGCCACCGAGACGTCATATTTGTGGATTTTTTTTGAACTTCAAACGTGAAGTTATTACCGGACGGAGGGAGTAGTTTGGTAATTTCGCATGCCATCTTAATTTGCTCTCCCTCAACCCAGATGTTGAGTTAAATGTGGACGGAGGGAGTAATCGGGCCTGCATGCTGGGCGGCCATAGGTGGGCTGTAGGTTTTGGCCCGTGGTCGACCCGGCGGCCCGACGCGTTATCAACAGTCCAAAGTTCCCTCAAGAAATAAAAAAAAAGGTCCAGAGTAGAGCATCAGGCAACAGAATCTGACGCCACGCTATCACTGATTATGTTCCAAGTTGAACATTAGTATTCTGAGAGAACTTCAGTACAGAGAGTATTCAGTAGCGACAGCTTCAAACTGTACTCATGTTTTTGGAAATAGCTTACTTTGAACGAATATTCAGTAGCGACAAACATCATTCTCTCACAATAATTCTAGCTAGTACCTGTTGCTGGTTTTGCTGGGACTGCTGCATGGCCAGTTGGTGCAGCAGGTAAGTTGAGTTTAGATTCTTGGTCTGGTTGGAGTTAAGACGGGACCGACTCTGATTCAAAGTCCATGTCAGCTTCCAAAGCATCGAGCTCTGCATTTTCCAAGAACAAAATGGGGACAACAAAGAGAGAAATGAGTTTGTTCTTCTTCATAAGCTTTGTAGCAATGTATGCAGTTTGAGAAAATATATGGCGTTTGCAAATTATTATCGAAGAGAAATCGAACTGCTAATATGATTGAACCCTACCTCCCATAAGTTCTTCCTCATCGATAATAATTTGCAAACGCTGGCACTTGACTCTTTCATGGCCATTAGGCAGTCATCGGTACTCGCTCTTGCACCCCGAGATTTTGCTGTTGCACCCCTCCCCCTTGTCCATGTGGATTCACATTGTGCTAGTCATTGTGGTGGGCGTTTTATGAATGGATTCTTAGTGGGAAACCCTGCTTAATTGGCTTGCTCTAGGACCATGGTGATGGCACATCATGTGTCACCTCACTGCTTGGAGGTGTCGCCGAAGTATTCGTTTATTGCCATTTCCATTGGGGCAGATTTGGGGCGAAAGTTATGCTTGTGCGTTGTGTTAGTGTTGGTGGTGTCTGAAGATGTCGCAATCCTTCATGAAGGCTTTGTTAGAGCAATCTTGTTGTGCCCCTACCCCTCCTACCTCGATCGCCAAAGCCATCCCCGTGGAGTTGTGCCTATGTCTAGTGGCTTGGTGTTGCTTTGAAGTTGTTTGATCTTCCGTAGTGGATGTTTTACCGCTAGAGCTCTTCTTCGATGGATAGTGTCACCAACAGGGACGGGCCTAGCATTATGCATGGGTATTAAATTTATATACATAATATATAACATGTATATGTATCAAAAATGGAAAATAGCATCACATAACAGGCTTTTCAATCTCATATTGTCTCTTGGGCTCAAATGACACACTTCTCAATCTTAATTTAGTATTTAATTATGTGTTATAAATCTATACTTTAGACTGCTAAAGATTTTTTTTTTTTTGTCCTTTAAAAATTTTGAATACCCAAATTCTAAATCCTGGGCCCGCCCCTGGTCACCAATACTGGTTGGGTGAATGTTTCGCCACCGACGCGTTGTTTCGGTTTCCCACCCTCCAGCAGATGCTTTTGCTACTGAGTGCATATTGGCCCATCCTCTTTGGCGGATACTTTGCCATCGTGTGCTTTCGTAGCGGATGCTTTGCCTCTACTTGATGTACTAGTGATTTGTGCGCGCCCATGCGCGCGAGTCATAACCGCAGACTCTATCCAAGAAATGCAATAATGTTACGAATAGTAGCGACACAAAAGCACTTTGAAATAGGAAACAATACAATGAGTTTAAAAAATCATACGCAAGACATAGGAAATAACGAGTTTACTGAAATCGATGGTTGTTCGACATAGCTTAGTTAGGCCAGATTCCTAAGGCGGCACGAGTTCTGAGATGTTATATATATTACATAGAAGAGTGCTAAATTTGAAAGGTCATTACGGGCGTAGCATACAAACGAGATGAGACTTTCACAAATGGACTCAAAGCTTGGTCTTTGGGGCCGTCTGTTTAAATCATCGGACGACAAAGCTCTAACCAATCTAGAAACCATATCCATCAACAAATAGTCAACCGTGTAAGACGGACAACATAATAGCGGCTCATGATAGCACCTAACCGGAGGCTTGGAAAAGCGAAAAAGAATGGTAAGTCGAAAAATTTGGTACCGTTATCCAAATCGCGCAAAAAAGATTTACAAATGATACATAAGGGTGTGTGTTCTAATATTGTATTCGAGGTCCAAGGTACACATGGTAAGTGAAATTTGTTTTAACATGGACACCAAATAAATTACACATAGGGGCACTACATTTGTGAAATCTTGGACCAACCGAGTGCCATGAGCATGTTCAAACTCTTCTTACATTTCCATAAAGCAAACAAATACATGATCTGAAGCCTATCATCATTTTAAAGTGGAGAAATATTTATTGCAATAGGGAGAACTTTGCTTTATGAAACATCACAAATAAATGGAAGGACCCGTTACCTCCGGGAGGGGCATTGCATTTGTGAAATATTGGACCAATCATGTTCAAATGACAAGCTCCATAGGATTACGTTCTTATGTTTCCATAAAATCTCCAATGAGGGCATAGGAATGTAAAAATACCGAACAATCAGTCACAAAAAGGTAGACCAAAACCCAATGTCTAAAAAAGTTAGTCCAACCCCTCTCATTTCTTCAAATCCCAGAACTCAAACCCGCAATGTGTTTACAAATAATTAAAGCCGATTGCATACACCATGATTAACAATGGAAGTTCCCCTACTTGAAACAAAAAAACTTTTTATCGGACAATGGACTTAATGTTGTCACACCTAGAATAACAGCCCTGGCCCTGGCCATTGCTCTTAGACCAAAAAAAGGACCGGATCGGTAAAATGAATAAATTTGACCCGGATTTACAATGGATCCACTATCAAGGGTTCACCATAGGCAATATCAATGGATCCACTATATCTCACAAAGAAGCTAAGATGAATCTTGACAACCAAATTTGGTCAAAGAAGACAAACATGAATAAAAGGATCATTTTTTTTTTACGCTAACCAATAAAAAGATCAGATTCGATTAAAAAGGAACAAATTTAGGGGGGACCCACGGAAGCTACTAATAAATGTCAAAAGACATCGAAAGCCTACATGAAAAATGAAATTTCTATCAACCTCTATGCTACCCCAATCCTTCTTTCAACATGAGCATTATATCAAATTTCTGAGAACTATGAGGCGGATACATTAAATCGGTGATAACGAGAACTTCGATCAAAAGATAATTTACAACCATGTGCTTCGATTGCATTCTTTCAACCCAAAAAGATCTTTCTTTTTGTTGTGGTATGCAATCATGACCTTCTACAAATCAACCGACGGATGATTAAAGAAATCAAATTTAACAGATAGGGTGCTAAAGTGAATAGATATTTGTCTATCTTTTGCCTAAGCAACGTCACAAACACATGGTCACTAATATACCCGACTGGATCAGCTACTTTCTTTAGATGCACAATTCTTGGTAGTCAACCTTGGTAGCGAAGGTCAAGGCGGTGTACCTTGAGCAATGCTATCTCTGTCTATTTCGCCTACCTCTCATACTAAATCACGGCCGGTCCTACACAAAAACGAAAATGGCAAACCAAGAGCCTAAAACTTTGTGTGGGACAACTTTAAAAAAATATGGAGCATGACAATATATGAGGGATTCATTGGACTGCTATCAAAGCTAATGCTTTTTCCATCCCTTTTTAACAAATCAATTACTTTCGAGAACTTTATGGTAGCCTAAAGAGAGCCTTCCGATCATGGATGAAGTAGTTGAGATGAAGGACATCGATATATACACGGCAGTTGGATTTGCAACATGGTAGTGCAGCCCGAGAGAACCAAAGAGCGGCTAAACTAACGGAGTGCATATCTGAGATATAGCATCTGCATTCCAAGGCATAAGCTTACGCTTAGTAATTTCTTTTACAGACTTAGCAAACAGACCTTTACAAAAATAAAAGGCAAATCAAGCCGATTACTCCATAAATCATGGAATGACGATCATTTAGAAAGTACTAAGTCAACCTTTTCTCCGGTTTGACCTTAGTGACGACTGCAAGAAAGCAGGGAAGAACCTAAAAATTTAAATTGAATGTTGCATACCTCAGCGGATCCGCAAATGAAAAAGTGCAACATAATATTAAAGGGATTAAACCGGATGGACAAGATGCCAAAATGAATTAGGAGCTGTCTAACCTTTGCCTAGGCAATATCACAAACACATGGTGTGCTAGAGTATAAGCCAAATCAAGGCACATATTGTCACCACCAGAGGTAGGTCCCGCCAAAAACAAATAAAAAGAGATCAACATAGAAATCAAACGAAGGAAAATACAAAGCAGAGAAAAAGCATTAATAAATTAAGGTCAAGTAGAACGCATCAAGAACATTACAGCCATAAATGTGTTCACGCCTTGATGGGAGATGTTGACACGAAGGCGGCTAGAAGGAGGAGCAACGGGCTTGGGAGAGAGGAACGGGCGTGGGGAGGAGATAAGGCTGTAGGGTTGCAACCTCCCGTCTTGCCGCCACGGAGGAGGCGGCATGCTCCCAGCTGGCCACGCCGCCGCCGGGTCGTACGCGACGCAATGGGCGCCGTGGAAGCCGGGTCGTGCGCACCGGATGTAGAAGCGGCGTGACGGGCGGATCCAGTGGGGGAACGCCGGATCCGAGAATTTAGGCCATGGCCGGTGCTGGGCAGCGACGCCGCGGCCCCGCCCGGTGCCGACGGAAGGGGCGAGGAGGGAGAAGGAGGAGGGTGGCCGCCGCCAGCGAGGCCGGCCACCGCCGGGGCCGCGTGCGGCCGCCTCGCCCGTCCGCGTCGGGAGGGAGAGAGCCAGCCAGCTATGACGAGAGAGCTAGGGTTAGGGTTGAAACCGCGGGCGGTGAAATCCGTGGCATGGAGGCCGACGAGGTGAGAGGCGGGGAGAGGGAGGGCGGAGGAGGAGGAGGGAGGAGGAAGAGGACCGGGCGGGGGCGCCGCACGATCGCCCTTTGCCGGCCGCCGCGCCGGCCGCGCCGGAGGGAGGCGAGAGGAGGGAGGGCGCAACGCGGAGCCGGAGGTTTTTTTACGAGAAGAGAGAAGCGCAGTATATATTGGTAGGGCTAAGGCGGGGTTTTTCGAAAAATCTCGCAGGCGGGGCGGGTAACCGCGTAACCGCCACGAATGTCCTCTTCTTCGCCGGGGATTTTCATAATCGGGGGACCGAAACGTAAAAAACTTGGCCTCGAAGTTCTTGTTTACCGAGGGATGGGTGGAGTATGGCGTGATTTCGGGTAAAGGGAAGGACTTTTTCGAAAAAAAAGCAAAAAAGCTTTCTGAGCCGTCCGATGGCGGATCCGACGGACGCCGCGACATTTTGGACGGCGTGGATAGCGTGAGGCGGGTTTTCTCCACAACCAATTTACTCTTTAAATGTTTTATCCGTGGGCGATACTTAGCCATCGTGCTCCTCTGGTGGAAACTTTGATATCGTCATTGCGCCGCATCCCCTGACGGATGCTTTGGCGCCAAGGGTTGTTTGGTCGTTTTCTTGGTGGATACTTTGTCGGCGCATCGATGTTGGAAGCTTTGGCACCAAGGGTTGTTTGGTCGTTTTTCTTGGTGGATACTTTGTCGCCCGTTGATGTTGGAAGCTTCGTCTCACCTGTTCGGGCGAGATACTACGTCACCATGGTTTATTTGCTCCGTTGGTTTTCACTGTGTAATATTTCGCCACAGTTTCTAGCATGTTGGGTGTTGAGGCCGTGGGTTTCTCTACTGTTTTCTCCTTGCTTTTCTTTCTTTTGTGTATTTTTGGGACTTCTGTGATAATTCTAAAATTCCTTGCTTGTCCGTGTAATAATACATGAAAATATACTTGTGTTTAATGAAATAAAAAGGCTTCTTGTAAAAATGTTACTCAACTCAATATTCCCTCGGCTTGTTTTTAAACTAGCTTGCAAAGCTGTAATTATTAGACCTAAGTATTTTTTTTTGGGCTTGGTAAAAAAAAAAAGACCTGGTTATCTTGGGCGAACTAATTTTCTCTTGTAAAGAAAAAAACAAAATTACTCTTCTAGCCCACCGTCGACCAACCAGACGTCCACACCCGGAGTAAAAAAAAATAGAAGGAAAGAATTTGCCAAAAAAAATAAAAAACAAAGAAGATCCAGCGGCGCCCAGCCCACGCGTTCCCCACTCCCACTCCCAACGCCGTCGCCGCCGCCGCCGCACTCCGCCCTCCAGCTTCATTCCTTCACGAGAATACGCCGCCATCAACCCGCCCAGAGCCCACGCGCAGGCACAGAGTTCTCCATTCCCAATCCCCCACCACCAGCACAGAGTACGCCGCCACCACCCGGTGCTGTGCGGAGCGTCCCCATCCTCAGCGCGAGCGAGCTGCGAGCTGCATTTCCCAGCAAATCGGAGGGGCAAAGTGGGCATCCCACCGGCGGCGCCGACCATGTCGACCCGGGCGCCCCCGCTTGGTTGAAGAAGCTGAAGCGGATCATTGGACGGCGCCTCCGCTCGGGAAGTCTTGACGCTGAGGCCGCGCGCCAACTCTGCGACGAGATGCTCCCTTCGATCAAAAAGGCCTTCCCCACAGCCGGGCGTTTCAGCAGCCGCGCGGCGGAGGGCCGACCGCCGCCCTTCCTGGGAGCTGGAGCAGTTCATCGGAGTCTGTTACCGCTCGGGAGACCTTGGCCCCGAGGACGCACTCGAGCTGTTCGACGAGTTGCTTCCTCAAGCGAGGCCCGGCTCAATTTTGCCCTCAACCAGCTCCTCACCATCGTCGCTCATGCCCCGGTGTCCTCCACCGTGCGCGACGGCCCTGCGCGCGCCATGTCCCTGTTCAACCGCATTGCTCGAGCGGGCGCCAAGAAGGTGGCTACAAGCATAGCTACCTACAGCATCGTCATCAGCTGCTGCTGTGATGCAGGATACTTGAACCTCAGCTTTGCTGCATTGGGACAAATCATTAAGACAGGGCTGAGGCCGGATTGCATGACCTTCACGCCTCTACTCAGGACCCTCTGTGCTGAGAAGAGGACGAGCGATGCAATGAATATTGTGCTCCGACGGATGCTTGAGTTCTGCTGCACCCCCAATGTCTTCTCCTATAGCACTCTTCTCACGGGGCTCTGTGATGAGAAGAGATGCGATGAGGCTGTCGAGCTGATCCACATGATGGCCGATAATGGAGATGTCTGCCCACCTAATGTTGTGTCTTATAGCACCGTAATTCATGGCTTTTTTAAAGAGGGTGAGGTGGGGAAAGCTTACACCCTGTTTCGCGAAATGCTTGATCGTGGAATCCCGCCAAATGTTGTGACTTGCAACTCAATCATCAATGGACTGTGCAAGGTTCAAGCAATGGACAAGGCCGAGGAGGTCCTTAGGCTGATGTTTGATGACCATATTAAGCCAAATTGCACTACATATAACAGTCTAATCCACGGATACCTCTCTTTGGGACAGTCAAATGAGGCACTCGGGGATTCTCGAGAGAAATGTCCGAGGAGATGGGCTACGGCCAGATGTTGTTACTTACAGTATCCTGATAGACTGTCTTTGTAAATCTGGAGGGCGCGCAGAAGCTAGAGAGATTTTTAATTCTATGATTAAGAGCGGTGAAGACCCCGATGTCGTCACTTATAGAATTCTTGTCCATGGGTATGCTACTGAAGGAAATCTTGTTGAAATGAATAATCTCATAGATTTAATGGTACAAAATGGAATGCAACCTGATCATCATATCTTCAACATCCAGATGTGGGCATACAATAAATGTGGAATGGTTGATAAAGGCGATGCTTACTTTTACCAAAATGCGGCAGCAAGGATTGGTGCCGGACATAGTCTGCTATGGCACGATAATAGATGGCCTTTGCCGGATAGGCCGGCTGGATGATGCAATGTCCCATTTCTATCAGATGATTGATGATGGATTGTCTCCCAACATCGTAATATATGGTACTCTAATTCATGGTTTTTCTATGCATGGAAAATGGGAGAAAGCTGAGGAACTATTTTATGAGATGATGGATAGAGGCATTCATCCTACTGTCTTTGTCTTCAATACAATGATAGACAAGCTATTCAAAGAAGGAAGGGTTACAGAGGCCCAAAAGCTCTTTGATTTGATGCCAATTGCAGGTGTAAAACCTGATGTGGTTTCCTACACTACCATGATTCATGGATATTTCTTGGCCAGTAAACCGGACGAAGTGCTGAAGCTCCTGGATGATATGCTCTTGGCTGGCTTGAAACCTGATGTTGTTATCTTTAATACTTTACTTGATGGCATGCTCTCTATTGGCTTGAAACCTGATGTTGCAACCTGTAAGACTTTGGTTGATAGGTACTGTGAAGCTGGTAGGATAGAGGATGTATTAACTCTGTTCAGAGAAATGTTGAGCAAGGCAGCTAAGACTGACACATCAAGAGATAATTTCATGAGTGTTATTTCAGATTGAAAGGACTAGCATTAAAATGGAATTCAACTGAAGATGACCAAAAGAGGACAACAGGTTCTTAATCTTAACTAGGACGCATTATGTTGTGCTTAATTTTACTTCATGATGATATGGATGTGTCATCAGTGTGGAGAAGTTACAGTATGGTTTCTTATCTACCCTGTAGTTTGTTTCTGGTAGGTCTTCTTGTCTTTGTAAAGTTTAGTGTTTGGTTGTTGCAAGCTTGATCTTTTGTGAAGTATATGTATGAGTGGATTCCATGTAACAAGTGTCATCATCTGTATCCTTAGCCTTTTTTTTTAGAACAGTAGCCTTGATTTGTTTGGTGGAGGAACCGTTTTTTTCGTCTTTCTACTCTTCAGGAGTTGAAAACCTGTTTCTTAGTCTTATGATGACATCAGCTGATTGCCTGATTTAAAACATATAACTACCAAGTGCACGCCTCTTGTCACTGTTTTAATGTGGTATTTGGGCTCAAACTTTAGAAATTGTTACACCAGCAGGATTCAGTTCAGACATTTGAGGAAGCATATCTACAAGGATGTTTACAGCACAAGTTATTGATTCAATACCAACGTGATCTTCCTCAGGTTCCAAGAGCTAGTTAAAGGCTTAAAGCAAGACAATGAAAGCATACTAACTGCTACAACATGATGGGGAGAATCAGGTTTATATTTTCCTGCTGGAAAGTGTTGAAAACATCAGGCAGCCTGTCTCATTCCAACCCTTGCAAAAACAGCTGATAAATTTTCCCTTTTTTAATAATATATAGAGGAACTTGTTCAGTTGTTCGTTCTAATCTGGCTTGGTCATTTTTTTTTCTGGAGTTTTGCCTGCATGTTTATGTCATTTCTACGCACCTCCTTATTTCGTTTTGGAAATGATCTACACTGACTTGTTGCCTAAGTTTCTAAGATTGTAACATTGATTGTGTCTCCTAAAAAAGATTTCTCCTCAAACAATTGATGGGAGCACCATGTTATACTCCTGTTTGACTCTATTATTTTCTTTATGATTGATACATACGTCTCTTCAAGGCTTCTCCAGTACAAAAATATTTATAACGTTTTTTTAATAAAAACTGCAGTGCAATGGGAAAGAATTTGTTGATATATCTACTGATGAAAAATCAGACTGTGTAGTTATGTGTCCACCTAATGGAAATGCTGATCATGAGGAAGTTGCGAATGGCACCCATGATGAAGATTCTTCAGGAAAGCAAGAGAACCCTTATGATACGAACTCACATATGGACAGCAACGGCCAGGAAGATGTGTCTAAACCCAGACCTGCTGAAGCTGATTCAGCAGGAGACTTCTGTCAGCAATTCACCAGCAAAAACGGCAATGGTCTAGCCATACTCTCATTGAGCCATACATCCTAGTTCAACAATCCATCGGTCGTGTCCTTCTAACCTTGTTTTGAACTCTTCAGGCATCATCGAGCTGACACATAGCTGTTGGAGTGATTTAAGGTGTACAAGGCCCTCTGGTACCGATGTCAAGTTTTTCAAGTCCCAGAGCTCTAGCCTACGCAAGGTTCTCATGGTGCCGTCCTCAATCTCAACCTCCTTCAACTCACCCATGGAGCTAAAGTAGAGGTGCTTGAGCATAGGGAACCACCTGGCACAAAATGTCAGCCTCGTACCGCCATAGCATCGGTACAGGTTAAGGTGGCCTAGATTCTGAAACATGACAGCAAGTAAAGCAAGTGGGTCTTCATGGAGCTCAGAAAAGCAAAGCAGTAAGCTCTTCAGTCTGGTGAAGTGACCAGATGCAGGAGGAATAGCCCCTTCATCTAGCTTGCCACTTAACATAAGCTTCTCCAGGTATGCGGTAACTGTTTCAAGTCTGACAGATCAAGAATATCGCTGTCGCAATCAGCAGCAGTCACAGATAACGAAGCCAAAGCTTTCATATTGCTTACTGAAGTCAACAATTCTGTATTGTAGGATTCTAACACCTTCCATATTCATTCCTGTCGACAATTTTAAGCAATGAGCGATCAGTTAAGTCCTTCAGGTAACATGCAGCTACATCCGCCAGTGTCACCTTGGGTCCTCTATCCTCAACAAATCCTTCAGCTATCCAAAGTCTGATTAGCTGTTTCCGTTCTACCTGATAGTCTTCAGGGAACAAACCCAGGTAAAGAAAACAGTTCTTCAAGTAACTAGGGAGATCGTTGTAACTGAGATTCAGAACGCTAGCGACCCAGCTCAGCTCTGGGTTGCTACTCATCTGCCACCTAAGGTGTCTGTAGAACAACTCCCACTCATGCTCATCCATTTCTTTGTAGGATAGAATACTCCCTAAAGCAACAAGAGCCAATGGCAAACCTTGGCACTTGCCTACAATTCTTTCAGCACAGGTCTTAAGACTGAGGGGGCAACTTCGATCATCTAATCTTGAGAAGGCCTATTGACAGAAGAGAGTCCATACTTCCATCGGTAGTAAACTAAGCTTCATTTCACGGTTTGAATCAGCCACAGATGCCACAGCTTGGATTCGAGTCGTGATAATGATTCGGCTGCCATTGTCATTCTTGACAAAAGCACTATCTAGTAAGGGCCAAGAGTCCTTACTAGATATCTTCTAAGTAGTTCAACTAGATTGATGCAATCCATAGTGTTAAGCCCATCTGGAATATTCTCACTTTTTGCTATAAGCTGCAGTAGGATTTTTTGGAGATCTTTAACTCTGTAACTTTGAGATACTGAGATCCATGCACGGCAGATAAACATTCTTGCAGTGGCAAATTTCAGATAAGCAGATGGAAACAGTAGATTAGCCTCGATTGAAATCGAGTTCAATGTAATTTACTTGCAGTGGCAACGCAAACATCGCATTGCTGAGTCATCTGACTGTAATAACCAAATTTGTCTACTATGTATTGTGTTTGGAAGAAGGGGTTTGCTCTAAGAACATTGGAGGGTTATTCAATATATAAGCTAGATCCTAAGGATTTTGGATCCAAATCTCCCAATCCATTTCTTCAAATCTCCCAGTCCAAAAGGCACGCTCCAGACTCCAGAGTAAACTAGCAGCAGTGCAAGACCTAAGGTAGGTACGCTCTTGATCTGACGCCGATTTCACCGAGAATTACTGGAAGAGGAAACGAAGCAGAAACTGCATCCAGGAACAAGCATGGAAACACACCTTTGCTCAGCTCGGGTTACTGCAAGGCTGAAACGTCGAGCAAGCCAATCTCATCCAAGTCCAAAGGCGGAGTGGAGCACCCAAGCTGCGCTGCGGCGGTTGAACAAGGCGGGGATGTAGCGGCTGCTGCACTGCGAGCCTACAACTAGCAAGTGGGGACAGGTCTTCTCCGAGAAGGCGGCTGTAGCCGTCAGCTCTGACTTTTGGAAGCCTCTCTGCACTGCAGCACTAGCACTACTGCAGTTCCAACCCGAGAAAACTACTCCCTCTAAAAAAACGCAATTTAACTTGATAAATTACGTTTGACCGCTCATTTTATTCAATTTTTTAAAAAATTATTATCGTTTTTGTTATGACTTACTAATTTGATATTATGATAATATTTTATTTGTTTCATAATTTATATAAAAATTTAAATAAAACGAACGGTTAAACATAGTTTGTTAAAGTTAAAAAATTACGGTTTTTTTTTTAGACAGAGGGTGTACTTTTTACAGTTCCGTGAGTGCTTTGCACATGGCAGGTGAGCAGCGTCCATGGCGTCGGGACAGCAGCCGTGCATACCTCGTCAAATTTTACAAAGCATAGTTTGGCCACCAATTTATTAGACCATGATTTCAACGAACGTCACATTAACTGAAAAGTATAATTCTAAAGGTGAGGGTATGTTTCGTTGAGCAACACCAAATCGGGTAACTGAACCTTTTAACACATGCTGACTGATGCAAATATGCAACCACAGCCAATGGGGCAGGGTAGAGGTCCAATTTCATGCAACATTTGGCAAGTACCACACCTAGATGCTTGCATTACACATAGAGGATTTCAAAAAAGGTTCACATGACAATACAAAGTTTTTTTTCCTGACAACTTACTAGTGACTAGCCAGGTCCAGCTGCAGATGCATGGAGGTATTATTATTGCTGGATCACATCATATGCAGGAGTCCTAATGCCCAGAGGAAGCTTGATCACCTGATGCTGCTGGCATTACGATGCCAAACAACTCTACAGTCCGATGCTACCACACAAATCCTAGTATGCTCTAATACAACAATCTGATCAGGTTGCAAAGCTCTGTACACTGCCTGACATTAGAGAGACCCCTGAACCACAGACTGCGACGGACAATAAAATTACACTTCTCAAGCTTGGGAAGAGACCAGCATGGATTTCATAAATTTAATCAGCAGGGTCATCACCTTCGCCGCCTTTTTGACTCCACCGGCTGAAGAGATCAGTTTTAAGTTATATTATTAAAAAAACATAATTACGATTTGTATTCTACTTTTAAATACCAAAGCAAACTTGAATTAATGAGAAGCAGCACTGCATCATGCACAGCATACCTTTTCTTCTGATTGCGCTGTAGCTTCATGTGAATTCTCAACCATCTTCCCATTTTCTGCTGTACAAGTCTGGCAGAAAAATGCTCAAGTTTCTTTGCTTCTTTGATTGTCATCCCAATGCAAGCAGGGTGAAACCTGAAAAAGAGAAAGTTATTATAGAAAGTATTAACAATATAGCCTCAAAGGGCACAAAGTGACTGAATACGTGCGCACAGGGCCATGAACCAATCAATGCTCAGATAAAGTTCCAAATTGACCTTAAATCTTAATGACAACACTTCCTACTGAAATATGTCTGTGAATTGTGAAGAGCCTAAAAACTAATAACAAATTAAATGCCACCCTGCATAACTAATCATGACCTGTTAACAATTTGAGAACACCCTTTGTACGTGAACAGCAGTAAAGACACTTTATTTTTAGCAAATGAAAGAAGCTAAGAAACAAGTGCTTTATTTATTCATTTTGACTATTTTAGTCCTCAGTGGGAGACGTAGACAGTGAATATCATGTTACACACACTGCATAACTCATAACTGTACAAAGGAACCAAAGGAGAGTAATTCGTTTTTGGCCAGTTCAGTTTTCCTATCTCATGTCTAATCTCAAACAAATACAACAAATCCACCTACCCATAGACCAATAAAGCAATCCATTGAATTATACAATGCACCAGAGGAAAAAAGGTATAAAGCATGATGCATAAGAAAAACTTTCTTAGGACAGCATGCTTCATCTATATGCTCACCAGTCAGAACATTCCTCACACTGGATCATAAGATCATCTGGGTTGTATGGCATCTCACACTTGCAAAACCTGGCATATGTTTTACAAAAGAGTTGAGAGAAATAAAAAAATGGTGATTCAGATTTAACAACTATACAGAAACCAAACCTGCAAATTGGTAAAGGCAGCTCAAGGCTAACAACAAACAAGGACTTATAGATTATAATACATACAATGGAAGTAAAAAAAAATTTCCATCTATGGCTTTTCAAAAACATCACAATGTGAGAAAAGTTGTAGTAACATAAGCTCAAGTGCGAGGTGCAGCCAGTGAGCCAGCATATATAACAAGGAAAGACAATCCAAGTAGCACCTCATACATTGAGTAGCACAGGAGGAACATAGGTTCTCAGGGAGTTAGGGACTAGCAAGCCTAGCATTAGAAAATAGGGCTGAAGTTGTACCTAGGGCTGAAGTTGTACCTGACCAGAATAGTTCAGGCACACAATTGTTCGGGTGAATTAAGGAACAGAATCAAGGGAGAACTATGATTTAGGAAGTCTGGTCCTTCTGGGAAAGGTTCAAAGTCTGCATCCATGATAGTTCTCTGTTTTCATCCAAGGTGAAAATTATGTTATGTCATGGCCCACAAGACCCAACCATAAGAGCAGACAGCAAGGCTGAATATGTGGTGGGAGTGGGGCAATAACAGAATAATCTAGGAGTAAGGTCTCAAGGCACTAGATGATGCCTTCATAAGCTTGAGGTGTATTGCAAGAGTCCAGGAGGACTTCAATGTGTATTGCAAGAGTCTAGGAATCTGGAAACCAAATGCTGTTATCAAAAGTTGAGGGTCTGCATCCACTATAAGGAAGCCAGGCATCTATTCCAAAACCAAGCAAGAAATATCCTATCTTTCAAACATCCCAACTGGGTTGAATCCATCCCAAGAGGGAACATTCTCCTGAGATGTGGGTTGGTTCTATCCCTCCAAAACAAAGAAATCGGCACAACCCACTTCATTTCACGCATTGTCTGCGCACGCATGTCATGCATAGGATACCAGCAGTAAGCATCAGCACTGCCCAACAGAAGGCAGCAGCACGGGCAAGCGGTGAGGAGGTGGTGACAACGAGCGGTGGGCAATGGCCACATTGGGTGGCACGCTGAGAGATGGGAACCTCAGTGGAAGCACCGCATCATGGGGACAACTCATGACAGGAGCACGTTGCACCATCGGCATGGGGAATGGCTTGGAGGCCTAGCAGCAACACGAACGGGCAGATTCCAAGTAGCGGTGTGGCCAGACATGCAGTTGCTCAGCTCGGGTGGCCGGGGAATTGCTGGGCAATGGTGAGCTGGATGGAGAGCTAAACATGAAGTGGGTCGAACCCCTCCTAAAAAGAAACAGGGTTGGGTTCATCCCAGCACTCTGAATCCATCAACTGTGCACATAACAAAGAGTGCTATGTGGAATTAACTTGCTGCAAGGGCATTGTTTGGAATACTCCTGCTATAGCAAACAGAGAACCAGTAAGTCCTAGGTTGCAACAACAACACCCCCCCCCCCCCCATAACAACTATTGCACATGCATAGGAAAACATACAACGAGGTTCATGATGATGTAGGATAATATATGAAATTGAGTTATGGCCTCATTAACCTTGGAACAGACAGAAAATACCATTTCGAAAATAAAAGGCACGTGTGGGGATGTAGTCACAAAGTTTTCAGCTCGACGGGGTCAAGGAACATGATACGCTACTCGCAAGACATTTTCACATGGTGGGGGTCGAAAATAACCCCAATACCCAAGTCAGGGATGACATTCCCAGGTCAAGGGTCGATGCCTTCGACCCTGTGTTTCTGCGACTATGGCGGGATCCTTGAAGAAACTTGTGAGTTATCTGTAGGTGGCATGATACTAAAATTAAGACATATATCACCTGCTTACTCCCTCTGCCTTCGACCAATAATTACTCCAGTAGTATACAACCTTCTAACACAAACTTGATATATTATCATATTCAAAGAGTACTCCCTCCGTTCCAAATTATAGTTTAGTTTGGCTTTTCTAGATGCATTTCTTTTGCTATGTATCTAGACATAGTGTATAACTAGGTGCATAACAAAAGCAATGTATCTAGAAAAGCCAAAGTGAACTATAATTTGGAACAGAGGGAGTACTTGCTTATGACTATGATTACGGATCACAAATGTGACATATTAAGTGAGTAATTGTTAGTCAAAGTGTCTTCCTAAAAAAATATGCCTTTCATTTGGAGACACATTTTAGCACTGTCACAAGAAACAAGTTATTCATTTGGTTTTTGACATGGTTTACTCCTATTAATTCTATAATTGTCTAAACCCAGTACCAGTAAGCAATCCAATAGGGCCGCATGTAGGGGAAATTGCTGCTTTCAAAAACCAAAGCTAACTACCAGAAGCATAATCTAATCTATGCTGGACTAGAGGTGGCAGGAGATTAACACATCGCACAAGTTTAAGGATCAGATTAGATGGAACTTGCTACAAATTATAAATGCAACAAAAACAAAAACACAAATCCAAAATAATAAAATTGCAAAAGTTTCCGTGTTCTTACACTGCTATGCGATCTGGTACGAAGCTGCCAGTAGCTGATTTATACTCAAATCGGCAGAAGAAATCCTCAGCATTGACAGAATCAAGCTTTGTATAGCTACGGAAGCTGTGGACATTGCATTTCCCCTCAATGGTGTCAGCACTTTGTACATCATAGTGGTCAGAGAGGAAAACCTCCTTGGAACCATGAAATGGCCGCCGGCCACCTATGGACTCTTCTGGTCGATAATACCAGCGCACTCGTACTCTCACATTAGTGCCTCGAGATCCTGCTGCTTCAATTGCCTCAACTCTTGCCACATAAGGTGGCTTCGATGTATCAGAGGCCCTCATTAAAACGCAATCACCAGCTGGAAGAAACAATTTAAAGAATCAATCAAATCTGAAAGGCGCCTTACACTGCTTCATCAAAGCAATGAGAAAGCCTTATTATATAAACAAAAATACTCCATCCTTCACTTCTCTAAAGTTTATTCTAGTTTGAAAAGGTCAGATCATAACTGTATTTGTTTTACAGAGGCATTCAAAGTTGTTCTATTATGATATTTAATTTTTTTTGCAAGAAAAAAGAAAGGTCCAATCTACTTTTGAAGACCTCATAACAAAATTTGCCCACGACAGTGGACAGAGGAAGCGAGAGTACTGTATTACAAAAACTTGATTGAGCTCTTCTATTGAAAAAAAAAAAAATATATTATTCATGTACCAAATTTGAAGCTGTAACGCAATAACAGAGCCAAGATACTATTGAAATGTGGATAACCTAATCCAAGAGCACATCAGTCATCAAATAGCTTGTTGCACTTCTATTTTATATATTCTATAGTGTATAAATCGAACTCGTTCATACACAGACGCCAATGCGATGTAAAGTTGTAAACACATTCACAAATACCTACAAGACTGAATCCAACAAGTTGAATTCATTCACGTTAACGAAAGCTTTGGTAGAAATAGGAAAAAAAAAATTATCAAGTGACCAGAGCATAGCATGGTACACCGCACCGCGATGGTAACCCCCTCGAAGATTACGCCTTCACAGTGCTAACTGAATTCAAACCCCAATTAGACACAGGACTTGGTAACAGCGAACAATAAACGACTAAATTCCAACCGGGCACATAATAAGCCAAAACCACCACAACAGAGCGCCGGATAATAACAACAATAACTGCAAAAACATTTCTGACGAAATCAATCTACCCCGAAGCGAAGACATCCCGAATCCGAGGGCCCGGGCACACGTATCCCGAAATACGCCACGGGCCACCAAAAATCCCCAAAACCCCCGCGTAAATTCCGGATCGGACGGACAGGGCAAAGGGAAGGGGGTTCACTCACGCTTGATGACTTTGTCCGAGCCCTTGATGGTATAGGACTCGAGGATCCGCTTGGGCGGCCGCGACTTCGCCATGGGGGCGGGGCGTCGGACCCGACCGCGACGGCGAAGAAGGTGGGTGGGGGGGGAGGACCGGGGACGGGCGCTAGGGTTTGGAGGGAGACCGACCGCAAGGAGACGGGAGACGACGGTGGTGGTGGTGGATTTTTTTATTTTTTTTCTCGATCTCTCACTCTCTCTGTTCTCCTTTCCCCTTTGGTTCGAAATGCGGAGGCGCTCGCGTGCTGCTTTTTTACCGCCTCCTTTCGCCGCACGCGAAAAGCGCGCGGCACCGCTCTAATGGGAGCAGTAAAAAGCTGCTGGCCTGGACCGCGCGCGGTGAATGAGCTGAGCTCGGTGAATGAGTGGCGGTGAAAGTGAAGGGGCGGGGTGAGGTCAGCCGTTGGATGAAGTGTGGGATGCATCGAGTCCGTTGGTTGGGGTGGGATGGCGAAGGAACGAGGGGCGGCGCTCCGCCTTCTGGTTCTGGATGGTTTGGAACGGATGTGGAAGGGGAGGCTGATTGTGCTTTGTACGGGCGGGACGAGTGGACGCCACACACCGGAGGACACAATTGGACACGCGAGTGCCTGCCATTTGACTGGAATTTGTTTGGATTTCTTGCGAAAATAACTAGCTTTTGTGAAAATCTTATTAGATTTTTTCTATTAAACTTGAATCCCTAAGGGCGCTTTAGTGTTCATTTCCAATATAGTAATACTTATCTCCGAGCTCTATCTCATCGTCCCCGCATCTGCTTTTTTTTATACGCTTATTTTATTCGCTTCCTTCTCTTAGGATAGTGACATAATGCACTTAAGTGAGCCCCAACCGCTCCTCATCGGTACATGGATCTTCTGCCGCCTGCCAGGTGTGGGACTTAACTTCACCCTCGGGATCTAACTTGATGCCCGACTTTTTAGGCCCACATGAAAAATAGATCTGAAATGTAAAATTAAGAAAAGAAAAATCACCAGCGAAAGGAATGTCAGATCTGCAAACACCACCACCCGCCTTCAAGTCTTCCTTCTACTTCTCCTCAAAGGCTCAGAGCCATGGTTGTTAGAACCCCGGCCGATTTGGCTCAATAACTTGCACTTCAATAACTTGTACTTCTTCCGTGAAACTAAAGCGAGAGACATATGGATGCTGTCAAGAAGTCGCTCGATGGAGCCGCACGAAGCTGAAGGTGCAAGCTTTGTTCTACCAAGGGGATTTAGAAGGTGTTACCTTTTCTTCGCGGTGATGCGCGCCAATCGCTGTCGCTCTCTGTATCGCTCATGTTTGCGCCGCCGCAACTGCATATGGAAAGAAAGGGGAGAAAATGAAATTAGGGTTTGGGAGATAGCTACGACACATTTATATTGTGTAGAGTGTTTTCTGACGTTGGATATGTCTCAATGGTTCGGTTGCATGCGGTCTAACGGGTAGCAGGCAATGTGGAGGGGTATTTTTCGTGGCTCTAGCTTGTGTCCCTATTGGTAAGTCTGTGGTTGTGTGCATGACACAATTAATGAAGGCAACGATGTCATGTGTCCCTATTGGTAAGTGTGTGGTTGTGTGCATGACACAATTAATGAAGACAATGATGTCATGGTCTCTAGCATTAGTCAAAAGCCTTCCCATGTGCTTACTCCCTCTATCCTGCTTTAAATGGCGTCCTAGCTTTCTACCAGCTACATGTTGGATTCCCTCAAATCTAGACGTACCTTGTGTATACTCGCAACATGATGTGAACTTGGACAACCAAAAGCACTGCTAGAACGACACATTTAATGCAACAAAGGGATTAATATATAAAATGTTCAACAACAACAACATCATAATTGGTGGCCATCGATGCTAATGTTTTTGACCTTGATATGCTCACCACCTTAGTAGTCTTAGTCATGTTCATCATTCTCCTGCTATGACAGTAGTTCAATTCCCTCCATGCCACTAAAAGTTATATTTGTCATCCATCTTAACATTTGTTCCCTGCAAACACTATCATGACTTCCAATAGTCCAATCCATTAGTTTTTTGTTGGGCATATGTACATATTAAAGTCAATGGACCGAAATGGATCCTATGAACAAAAATTGAACGATTAGTTTCCCTTCCACGCATAGTCGCATGGCTACACCAGTGGCAGTCCCAAAGACTTAAATCGAGCACAGGAAAATTACGGGGCACCAATCAATTAATCGGTGTCTCGTTGTTGCGGCGGGTGCAATAAAAATTGTAACTTACGACGGCGCCAAAGCCCGAGCGGCGTCTAGGCTCATCGGGGGCTTGGGTCCGCCGATTGGGCTACACCATTCACCTACATAGGCATCGACACCAACATATTTGCCAACTATAGTGTTGCTTTTGGTAGAAGTCTTCGAGCTAGGGGCCGTTGAACTAACAAGACCAATGGGAAGTGATGAAAAGCCAATCAAAGAGTGGGAAAAGTTGTTTTTATATCGCCCGAAATCACTACTCATCATTCCTTTGCAACATCCCCAGGGGCTCTATTTATAAGCACCTGTGGACATTACGAGACCAAACTACCTATGCACCCGCCCCAAATCAAGAATGTTCTCCAAACCCGAGGGTAGTCCTAGTTACACCGGCCCTAGTTAGTGTCTAACTACCCCCCCATCACATGGAGGTTGCGGGGGTCTCGCCCCCCTCATCAACGTCATTGCTTGACCCTACATGCATGCCTAGGGGCCTATCCTTTCACCCCCCCCCTTTTTTTCGCAAGCCTTTTTAGTGTAACCCGATTTTGCCACCCAACATTTTGGTCCCCTTACGTCGAACGTCCATCTATCATTAAACTTGTTGCTTCTCGATTATGGGAGGGAGCTTGGGAACACCTTAATCAACATACAAATGCATGGACCATGAAAAGATGAGCGCTTGTCATGTTAATTGAACCCATGGTTGATGATATTGTTTTGCAGTGGTAGTGATTGGATGATTAGCTTACTAGTGTAGTTTGTAGCTTTATTAGTAGATTAACTAGTGTTAGTTGCTTCTCTAGTTAGCTCTCTAGTGTAGTTTGTTAGTTGCTAGCCTTTGTGTGGTGAAGTGCTCTAGTAGTAGAATACAATTGCTACGTACTAGAATTGTGTAGAGGCTTGCATTGGTGAGATAGAGCTGGGCAAAGTAGTCTCTAGGCTTTGTTTTTATACTAACTACTTTCACTATGCCATTTTCACTCTAGTGTTTGTTGTGAGTTTGTAGAGAAAATACTTTGTTTCCCTAACATTTGTTCCTGTAACACTAGCATGACTTCCCATAGTCCAATCCACTATTTTTTGTTTGGGTGTACATATTAAAGTCAATGGATGGAATGGCCCATGTGACCAAAGTTGTCCTCCTTCCACGCATATTCACATGGCTACACCATTCACCTACATAAGCATCTAACACCAGCATAGTTGCCAATTAGCCTCTGCGTTCGGTAATACCCAGGACCCGATCGGTTCGGTTCCTCGGTTCCCATGCAAATTCGGTTCCTCGATAAATTGGTACTGACCGATTCGGGGAAAACTTCGATCTTGAGCAAATTACGTATCGTTTTTTCCGGTTAGGTTCTGGTATTTACCGAAAAGAACCGAGCAAAGACATTAAGGAGAAAGAGAAGTGGCCTTGGGCCGGCGGCCTCGACCTCACCTGTGCGCATCCTCGCTAGCAATGCCCGAAGGGAGATCGTCGCGCCGGTTGCATCTACGCGGGTGCGCGACGACGCGGAGAGTGGAGCGAGAACTCACGGTCGCGACTTCGCGAGGGGAGGGGCGCCGGGGGCGTGCGCGTGAATGTGTTTGTGTGCGGCGCGGTGAGTGAGATGTGGGCTATGGGGGCGCTAGGCCGTGAGACCAAGGGTTTCTTTCCTCGAGTTGGGGCTGTTGTTGGGCTATTGCTTTGCCTTCTTTGGGCTACCATTTACATGGGCCGGACCGCAAATTTGATTCGATTCGATATCTTTGGTTTACCGAGGCCTAGAACTGAATTTACCTTAGTTCTTTCGGTTCCTAAGAACCGAATAGGAACCGAATTTCTTCGGTCAATATTTTTGGTTTGGTTTTCAATATTTCTCGGTTCAGTTTTGGTTTTCGGTATTTTGTGGCCGAGTGAGTTGCCAACCCTAGCATTGCTTTCAATTGAAGTTTTCAGAGCTAGGGCCTAGGGGGACCATCGAACTAATAAGGCCAACGGGAGGTGGCAAAAATCCATTTTGACGAGGAAAAAGCGAAACTCTTTTCGATTGCCAGAACCATTTCTCATCATTCCCTTTGCAACATCCCCGAGGGCTCTATTTATAAGCATATGTGGACATTACATGAGCACAAACGCCACTCACACCTAACCTATCTCGAAACATGTTCTCTAGGCGTAGGGCAGGTCCTAGTTACACTACCCCTACTCATCTCGGGCACATTGTAACCAAGAACCATTAACTGAACCGAACCAATTTTTTGATTTTTTTCGGTTTTCGGTTCGGTTTCGGTTGTATGTTTGCAATGTTTCGATGTTCGGCTTTGGTGTCGGCTTGCAAACGCGTACACAACCGAACACCCATTGAAACCGAAGTCTATAGGCTGCGCCACCCTCTTGTCCTTGTCTTGCAAATCGCATGGCAGCGGGCACGGCCTAAGGCCCATCACGTAGACAATCGAAAAGGAAACAAGCAATCACATTACTCCATGTCGTCTCCCCCCTTATCCTCATCCGTTTCATCTTCGTTCTTCTCTCGCGAGTCTCAAATCTCGATCTCACGCAACTACACTAAGGGCGTGTTTGGTTGGCCCGATGCCCGCATGCATGCATCCGCTCGTGTAGGAATCTCATGTTTGGTTGGCTGTTCAAGCAGCCGGACCAGGCTCTCGCCATGCAAGGAGGAGGCCGCAGCCAGGCTCCGAAAGAACGTAGAAATTGCCCGTTCTTTCCGGACCCGGGCTCGGCTGGCTGCAGCTTAGCCTGTAATGATGTATTAGTATACGATTAGTTGATATTAGGTGATATTAATGTGTTTTAAAGATGTTTAAGATATAATTAGATAAAACAATAGTTTTTAGAGCATATTTGCAAAAAAAAAATCATAATCTTGATTTTATAATATTTTTATCTCATGCGTCATACCTTCGTGCAGTCAACTAAACAACATCTCATCTCAGCCAGGCGGAGTAGATACAATCAACCAAACACGACTAGTTGCATATCCTCAACCTGTTCCAACTCCCAAGTGAGCTAGGCTCTCATATACGAGCCAGGCTCCACCGCTATCTTGAACCAAACATGCCCTAAAGAAACAAATCTAAAGCAGCCAAACTTGAGCACATAGGCGCATACCTGCGAATCTAATTCACGCGAATACCTGCAACGATGCAGCTTTCAAAGTCCGACAGTAGGTGGCGGTGCGTCGCATAGGTGCGTACCTTGGGGTCGATGGTGATACGGGGTTTTGGGCTGAGCAAGAGTGGGCGCCGCCGCGCCCGTGATGGTGGATGAGCGCATGGGCGAGCAGCGACGCTAAGCTAGGTACGATGATCCTGAATCCTTGGTGAACCGGGAAAACCGAACAGCGAACCGAATAAACCGACATCGAACTACTCTGTTTCTCAGTTTTCACTAAACTGATCGGTTCCCATCCCTTCCCAAACCGAAGTCCGAACAACCGTACCGAACTGTCGGTTAAAAATGATTGCCCAGGCTGAGCCCCCTAGCTACTCAGTGTCTAACTACCCCTATCAAGTGGCCCTTTATGTCGACAGCATGTCCTTTTCTCCCATTCCCCTTCATCACAAGCCTTCGTTGTGTCACCCTAATTTTGCCGCTAGACATTTTGCTCCCCTTTTATCAAACTTCCATCTGGCATTCACTTTCTACATGGCGACTGGGGGAACTTTGGGAGCACTTGCAATCAACACGGATGTACATGGTATGGTGAAAAGATGATCGCTCATGGTGATAATTAAACCAGGGGATGACCATATTGTTTGTGTGTGGTAGTGGTTCGTAGATTAGCTCTAGTGTAGTTGCAACTTTAGTAGTAGAGGAAATAGTGTTAGTTGCTTCTCTAGTTAGCTCTCTAGTGTAGTTTGTTAGTTGCTAGCCTTGTGTGGTTTTGACAAGCAGTTTGGAAAGTGTTGCCGTGTCAAATCCAGTTCTATTGAAGCAACTCCTTTCACTTTAATCTGTTCAACTAAGGAGAGGAAGAAATCAACGAGAAAAGGGCTCTAGTAGTAGAATACAATATTCCAAGTAGAATTTTGTAGAGGCTTTTTTTTTTTTTTTTTTTTTTTTTTTTTTGCGAACTAGAATTTTGTAGAGGCTTGCATGGGCTGACATAGAGCTAGGCAACAAAGTAGTCTATTGGACCGAACTGTCTATGGAGCTATGTATCTCAAACCGATCGTGCTATATTCCCGCCATGTATTTGGCTCCATAGACTATGTCCAATAGTGCTATGTATCTCAACTATGAGCTGGGGGTGAGAAGGTTTATAGCATGAATTGGAGCTAGTTTCATTGTTGTGGCCGGGAGCTATATGCTATTTCAATGGAGCCAAATAATAGCAAATATTTCAACAAAATCACCCATTTATCAAATGTCCATTCTAGAGCAATTGATACATATGGATACGTACGGAGCAGATAACGTGTCAAACAACAGAAGAAAAATACGGATTCGGATAACCACGTACATGGGGCTGCAAATTCGATGTAGACTTTTAATATTAATCAACAGATAATAGCGAAGTATTACAACATTTGAAAACGACCAATTTGTAAATATTTAACTTATTTTGACTCATCTTACATTTTGAATATTGACAGTCTTAAAACGACGACATCACTTGTTAGACTAGTCAAAAATAAAGCTTTGACTAGTATTCCTTTTTTGTACATATAGTTAATCTAGATTTTTCACATATAGTCTTCCAATAATGTACAGATGACTCATTTGCGGGGTATACTAATATAGAGTAAGATGTCAAACCAAATTAATAATGGAAGCGGAGAAACAACTATCAAAAACTATCGCAGAGGCTACTTGAAGTTGCCTCGCGTTACCTCTCATTGCCTCCACAAAATATTAATTACCTTTTTCATAAAGGGTATGTTAGTCATCTCTGTAAACTATTCCGCGCCCCCTCCCGATCCCGATCCTGTGCCTGATGCTGTCGTCCCTGACTCCCCATCGCATTCTTCATCGCCCAACGCAAAGATCCCAACGCAAAAGATCCTTGCAGCCGCTGAACTGTGCGCCTGTACGCCCTGACATTTGAATAGGATTTGACTTCTGGTTCCTTGCAGGCATGTGGGGTTTTCTTTACATCAAGTTTGTTGGTCCGATCCAATTAATCCGCCCGATGGCCGCCGCCGAGGCCTGTCATCGGTGATGGGCGACATCCGCGCTACTTTTACCTTAATTAATTTCGTATGCATCAATGGATCTACACGTTCCCAACAATTCGAATTAATTTATGTTTTCCTATCTCTTCTGGTGAAGATGCATGGCATACACAATCCCAATTTAGCACAGTTTGGAATCTTACAACAGAAACACAAGAACTGGATTTAATTAATTACAAAAATCACGCGCACACCGCCATCCTCAATAGCAATAATTATTATTTTGTATTTATAGAGTTACTATTTTACCCTTGATCAAAAACTAGATCTACGAAAATGGAATTACCGCCATGTCCTAATCCCCACGTTTGTGGAGGCAACAGGAGGCGATTTTTTTACTCATATGGTCATAGACACAAAAATTGGTTTTGGTTGCCTCCATCCCATTGCCTCTCAGTTTGCCTCCTACCTTCGTTGCGTTGGATCGGCCGCTCGGTCGATGTTAGTCATTGAATTTTTTCTCAATTATTGTAAAAAATTCCAACCAAAGTAAAATTGAGTTCAGGAGAATTTGAACTCAGATGGTTAATGAGATACGCGACAAAAGCTCCCACTGAACCAGCAGGCCAGCGTCGCTATATGTCATCACTTCATCAGCGTCTCTAGCTAGCAGGGCTAATTCATATTTGGGGCCTGTTGACGTTGGATTGGACCATGCTAAAACATTCCTTTTTTTTTCCCTCTTTGGGCATTTTTAGCGTCATTTTCTTTGGACTAATTAATCAGAGTAATATTGTCTTTATTTCGACTTCAAAATGGACATGGTTTCTCTATAAAAGGAACCCTAGCCTTTCAGAGTGCAAAGCCCAACAAAGCAAGCAGATATACAAGCTAAACAAAGAGCAATGGCAATGCTTCCCACAAGCTCGCTGTTAGCTTGCTCCTATAGCCCACCACTCCCAAGCCGACTCTGCACTCCACGCCTCACCACCCCGTCGGCCTTCCTCTTCCTCCATGGCTCCGCCGCACTTACCGTGCCGGCCTCCATGCTCTCCCGCGGCCACTCTCCGCCGCAGGCCATCATGTCCGTCGAAAGGGACTTGCACATGGCAACCGGCGACGGGGAGAACAGCTACGCCGTCAATTCCATCTTCCAAGTTCGTGCTCAGGATAAAGCTACTCTCTCCGTCCAAAAATAAAAATGTCATTCACGCTACGATCAAATTTGTTTAACTTTAACTTAATATTAATATTTATAGTATATATATAATTAGCATGGTCTTCAAATATATTTTTCATAATAAACTTATTTGAAGATAGAAATGTCGCGACATTTTTTTTACAAATCTAGTTAAACTTAAAAAATATTGGCAAGCACGAGCCTCGTGATGAAACGCGCTGTGATGTTCTTGCGCAGAGGAAGACGGTAATGGAGACGTGGCCCGAGCTCCACAAGGCCGTCAGAGGCGCTCAGGTCGCTCTCCCCCGGGGCTGGGAGCACGATGGTGGCAGCTGACCTCGGATGCTCGTCGGGGCCGAACACGCTGCTGGTCGCCTCTCGAGGTGATGAACACGATCGGCGCCCATGTCCAGGAAACGGCAGATAACTATAGAAGCCGCGCCATCATGGAGGTGCAGTTCTTTCTGAATGATCTGCCGGGCAACGACTTCAACCTTGTGTTCGGGTCGCCGATCAGCTGCTGGAGCTCCATGGCTTGGCCGCTGTGGAGGAGAAGCAGGCTGCGGTCCCTTGCTACATCGCCGGGCTGCCTGCGTCCATGTACACAAGGATTTTGCCATGCCAGAGTGTACATCTGTTCCACTCATCCCACTGCCTCATATGGCGTTCCAAGGTATGTATCATGGTCACAATTTTTACTAAAAGCACATGCAACATATGCTCTGTTTTAAGTTATATTTTTGAGAAAAATATTGTTTAAAGATATGCATACAAGATCACCCATAATATCGTCACATTTTTTTTTTTTTTTTTTTGGCTAGAGGGCAGTAACACATCATACTCCCTCTATTACATTGCATACTGATGGCCGGTATCTATATAGGTCCCTGGGGATCTCTCAAATGGAACTCATGTGAATGCTGATAACATCTACATTGGGAAGACTACTCCAAAAGTTGTGGTAGACCTGTTCCGGGAACAATTTGAAAAGGACTTTGAATTATTTTTGTCACTACGGCACAAAGAACTTGTACCTGGTGGTAGTATGGTACTAACATTTGCTGGCCGGAAGCCCGAAGAGATGCCAATGCAAGGGGGTGTGGCACGTGTTTGGGAAGTTCTTTCCCAAGCGCTCGAATACCTAGTCCACAAGGTACATTAAACGTACAACGAGTTGAACTCAAAACATGAGTAATAAAGATTATCAAAATATCAATATCAATTGGTTAGTTTATTAGTAGGAGTAAACACTGCCAAATACTCTGATTTCTAGAATTATCTTGAGTCAAACTTCTTAAACTTGGACAGAATTTTAAGACAAAAATGTTAAGATTTGTGCTATCAAATTAGTATCATTAGATTTTTTGTAGAATATATTTTTGTAAGGTACTATTTTATATCATAATGTTATTACTCTTTTCTATAAAGTTAGTCACGCATGTAACTGATGTATATATTTTTTTCACGGATGTGGAACTGATGTATATTTTTTTTTTTTTCCGGATGTGGAACTGAAGTATTCGGGGACAGAGGGAGTATAAAAATGACAGATCTACTTTGGCTCCGATGATCTGATCCAATAATCCAATAAATTTTTTTTTTGTGACCACGCCGTTCTTGCGTTTTTCATTAAGCGAGAATAAAGTTCAAACAACAAGAAGCAACGGAGCAGTGGAAACTAAGCTCCTTCAACATGCCATACTACGCACCATCACTAGATGAGGTGACAAAATTGATTAAGGAGAATGATCTATTCGACATTAAAGACATCAGACTCTTTGAGTCAAACTGGGATGCCTACGATGACTCAGATGGCGATGTTGTTCTCAATTGTTCTAGCAGCGCAGAAAACATTGCCAAGATCATAAGGGCTGGTATTGAGCCACTGATCAAGAATCATTTTGGTGAGGATATCATTGAGGAACTGTTCATTGTGTATGCCTCCATCCTTGCAAAGAACCTTGAGAAAGGGAAGGCCATGTGCCCTGTCATTGTGGTCATGTTGAAGAAGTCCGAGCTTTGAAATTGGCCATTGAGCCCATCACTTGCCGGTGTGCATCAAATAACTGATATGGCCTAGAGGAAATTATAAAGATACGATTGTCATTCCTATGTATACATACATCAAAATTATGTTTACCCACCTATATTACTATGAATTTGTGCTTAGTATTGTGGTACTATCGCAGACTCAAATCACTGATGGCTACGCCTCTCAAATACCAAATTCGTTGCTCCACTTACAAAACACCTAGAGAATATGATGTTCTAAGGATGATGACATGCTTTGTATATCAAGTTTAATTTGTAAATAGTGTTCATCTTTCCAACAATACGTAATGTGCACAAATACAGCTTGGCGATAAATTAAAATTAATATAGAAACAAACTTCTATTCATTGACACCCGATGTATATGGTTGTACTCTAGTTTTTCCTTAAGTTGGAATTCATACAATTTATTTTATATATAAGTAGAGGTTATCAATAAAGACACGACAAACCCTATCGGCTGCTACTACTACTATATGAACACCTAGAGAATATGATGTTCCAAGGATGATGACATGCGTTAGACACATCAAGTTTATTTGTAAATAGTGATCATCTTTCCAACAATACTTAATGTGCACAAATACATCTTGGGGATAAATTAAAACTAAAATAGAATATGATGTTCCAAGGATGATGACATGCGTTAGACACATCAAGTTTATTTTTAAATAGTCCTAGTCCTTTACCAACAATAATGTAGACAAATGCAGCTTGATGACAAAACCAAAATAGGAGCAAACTTCTATTTATTGACACCCGATGTATGGATTGTACTCTGCATTTTCCTTAAGTTGGAGTTCATATATACATTTTACTTATTAGCAGTTATCAACAAAGACATGGCAATACCCTAACGTGCTATAACCAGTAAGATATCATTCGGTGGCAATGACAACCACCCTCACCTTCCAATATTGTCTCAAATGGTACATGCATGGTGGGTAGTGCACGACTCATAGTTTCCCTTTGCAGTAAACTTATATCACTTTATATGTGTTGTGTACAAAAGATTTTGAGAAGTCTTTTTGTGTATCAAGGATTTTGAAAAGTTAGCTTGGGATGTTTAGCACATGGGGTTGTAGCTAGTTCCTCCGCACGGTGGATCAAATACTATTGTTTGAAGCCCGATTTTTCTCATCATTTAAGACAATTATATATATTTATGTACTAATATTGAAGTTGTCGTAGGTGATGTGTCCATTGATAACAAGGTCCCCAAAGGAGATGGGTTCATCAAACTGAAGACTTACAAGCATAATCAAATTGTAAATGTTTCTGATGTTTGTAAATAAAAGTAGAGAGTATTCTTAGTTTCTTGCTCTAGTGGACGTACGGAACGGACATCAACACAGTAGTTATTTTTCTAAGAAGATCATGACTGAAGTAACATTAACTCAAAAGTAAAAAGGAATTTAGAAAATATTTCTAAACTACTTTAAAAAATAAAATTTAGTTATAGTAGCATAAAATAGCCATACATTTATTATCAACTATACGGTTTAATTTGTAGCTAGCAAAGTATGATTATATATATTTTTAAAACGAATGCAGCAAAAGAGCTGCTGATTCTATTTAAAACAACAAGAGAAAGGCCGGTGAGACTGAAAACGATCGAAGAATCAGTGTTCGCCCCAAAGCAAAGAGTCAACACTCAAAACTAACAAAGAGCAGCAAAAGCTAAAGAAGTACTGGAAGAGCAACTATACAACAGTGCAACGGTTTCAAAAGGCGTCGCACAACATCGTGTTGCCACGTACGTACTAGCATACACGTACCAACAAGCTCACTGTCGTACTCGTACGTACGTCCCGACCGACCGGCCGCCCAGGCACAGGGGACGCCGCCAAGCTCCCTCGACCCCCACAGGTCGCTGCGCCTATAAAAAGCCCCCAGGTTAGCCCACCAAAACGCAATCGATCGATCAGTGCAAGCCAGGCCAATTAGCAGCTATAGCAAGCCTCCGATCGAGAGAAAACCGGCCTTAGTCAGCATCAGAAGCTAACTAGAGGAAGAAGAGATCTCCGGGAAGAGAGGCATGGCCGGCGCAGAGGGTACCGTGATCGCGTGCCACCCAAGGCCGAGTTCGACGCCCACATGGCCAAGGCCGGCCGCAAGCTGGTACGTACGTTCGTGCGCGCCCCGATCATCGATCA
The DNA here is from genome assembly GCA_015847255.1 of Hyparrhenia diplandra. Lineage (NCBI taxonomy): Eukaryota > Viridiplantae > Streptophyta > Magnoliopsida > Poales > Poaceae > Hyparrhenia > Hyparrhenia diplandra. Next base: position 203,306 of record JADLZK010010859.1, on the reverse strand, counting down.
CCAGCAGCATCTGTAATTTTCCTCGCTAATATGCATATGGGTCCTTGAATATATATTTTTCACATGCTACCCCGGCCGGCCCTCGACGATCGATCAGGTGGTGATCTTCTTCATGAGGCCGGGTTGCGGTCCTTGCCACGCGATAGCCCCGGTGTTCGCCGAGTGCGCCAAGAAGTACGCTACTCAAGGTGTCTTCCTCGAGGTCAACATTTTAGAACTGGAGGTACGTGAGTTACATATGCACATATGTCGTCGTATATACTGATCATGCTAGTCGTACGTTGAATTTTTCTTGGTCCACGTATGTAATACATATATACAGGAAGTTGCTAGCGAGTACTGCGTCAAGGGGGTCACGCCGACCTTCGTCTTCATCATGCAAGACATCACGTTGGAGAGCTTTGTTGGTGCCATTCCGGATAAGCTCCGCAACACCGTCAAGGAGTTCATCGACAACCCCTTGGCGGTGGCCTCTGCATCGTTGTCGTCTGCCTAAGGATACTGGATCTAGCAACAAAATAGGCTAAAGAGCATCATCGATCATCACCGATCATCAATAAATAAATAAATAAATAAATATGGCGTGGTAGCTAGCACTCGGCACCGCCATTGTCGATGATCAGTTTGGTTGTCTAATAATTCATAAATAAGTGATGATTACTCTGTGTTAAGCTCGGACCGGTTATCGATCTGATGAAAACAATCATTATATGGATATACTTGTGACTAGGTTTACAATAATCCGGATTTCTGCCTTCATTTCCCTTACAGTACGACTGAATGAACTACATGATGATATGATGGCAACGCTGAGCTTGTACTACTCTCTCCACATGCTCATCCCTGCACGTAGATAATAATAAATTCACTTTAAATTATATTAATACTCATGTTACATTATATTGTAAACTTGCACAAGATGTTAAACGCTACAGTTTCTACTTGATGACACATGGATTAAACGGTGCACAACTAATAAGATCCAATAGTAAATTTCACTAGCACTCACTTGTCCCAAGTTTTTATTCAGGTCTCGACATTTTCAAATTTCACATTTCGATCTCTAAACTTGTTATAAGTTTCTCATCCCGGTCCAGCGGTCCTAGTACATGCAAAAATTGCACTTTTCACTCCCTAACCTTGCTCCAAGTTCTCATCGCGATCTCAATACTTGCAAGTTCCTAAAATTCTCTTTAAAAGGCAAGTCTATTTGCTTTGGGGGATGAGGGGAGTAACTTGGAGTGGCAGGTTTTGGTAAAGTGATTGACTAGCACTAACAAATAGTCCTTTTACATATTTAAAAATCAAGAAACAATCATACAACTTGGGAACAATATTGTAAAGTTTTGCTAGGTACAACCTCCGTTCCAAATTGTAGTTCACTTTGTCTTTTCTAGATCCATTTCTTTTACTATGTATCTAGACATAGTGTATAACTAGGTGCATAGCAAAATCAATGTATCTAGAAAAGCCAAAGTGAACTACAATTTGGAATGGAGGGAGTATATGTAGTACTATTGCAGAACTCAGATCACTGATGGCTACGCCTCTCCAAACACCAAATTCCTTGTTCCACTTCCAGAACACCTAGACAATATGATGTTCCAAGGATGATGACATGATTTAGATATCAAGTTTTATTTGTAAATAGTCATCCTTTTCCAACAATAATGTGCACAAATGCAACTTGATGATAAAATTAAAATAGAAGTTTCATTGACACACGATGTATATATGATCTGTACTGTGCATTTTTATTAAGTTGGGGGTTCATACATTTTATTTTATATAAGTAGCAGTTATCAATAAAGACAGCGCAAAACCCTAACGCGTTGCTGCTGCTACACTACTTTGAAGATCTGGTTGGGTGGCAATGACAACTACCATCACCTTCCAATAGTATCTCAAATGGTACATGGTGGGTAGTGCACGACTCATAGTTTCCCTTTGAAGTAAACTCGATCATATATCACTTTAATTTGAATGTGGGGTGTACATACTACTTATGCTTAATTAGTCATGATGAGGGGATATAGTATGCATGTGTGTGCACTATGGTTTACAACTCCTTTTCCAACAATGTATGCACAAGTGCAGCTTGACGATAAATTCAAAATAGCAGGAAACTTCTATTCATTGACACCCGATGTATATATGTATGGTCTCTACTCTTTGCTTCTTCCTTAGGTTGGGAATCATACATTATCAATAAGAACACGACAATACCCTAGCGCACGTTACTTCTACAAAGAAGTCTTTGGGTGGCAATAGCAAACCACCCTCACCCTCCAATAATATCATCTGGAAAGTACATGGGTGCACGGTTATAAAGTCTTCATTAGCTTGGCCTGCCTTGCTCTCTTGCTGTATCTGAGGCGGGCAGCTTGCCATGTTTGCATGCTCCAAAATCCATTCCTTTCTCTTAGAGATATAGCTAGTCTGTTGAAATATGTTGAAGTATGGAGAAAGAAAATTTTTATAGAGTGGATCTAGGTTTTTCTACCGGTAAGAAAAAAATTCGGTCCCTGGCAAAACAATGCAAAATTTTGGAAAATTTGGGTCAAAATTAAATTGTTTTTAAAAAGTTTTGGCATCATTCAGTAGAAGAACTCTCTAATCAATCATCCATCACAAATTTATACAACATCGGTGATATAAAAAAATCGGTTATTAGTGAAAAGAGTGATATTTTGGAAATTTCACCAATTTTTTTTCACAGGAGTAGATATCTAAATGAAGATATGGGTTATGAAATTTATTTTTAGATGATGCTTAGGTGTATTTTTCATTAAGCGACAGAGTTTTTTTGTACAACAACACAACTGCAGCAACCAAGGTTACCAGCATCAAAAGAAAAGAAAACGGCCAAACACTAAGCAACATCCAAGGATAATGTGATCCATCGTTTCCGTTGCTCGCTCACATGTGACACACGCATCGGAGCTCTACAGGCCATGGAGAAACCCACGGTTCGTTGTCCAGCATCTTCATTGCATGACAAGCCAGAAAAAGAAATGTACCACCACGGCGCCGCCGTCTTCCAAACCCGCCTTGCCCCCCAGCAGCGCTAAGGAACCAATGAACATTGCCCCGTATGCCAATGCCGCATAGTAGGTCTTGTCTTCTATTAGCCCCTGCAATAAGGTGTCCGGCCACGGCGTCAGGTGGACATTATCGAGCAGGTCGCACAATGCCCCGAACTCGATAAGGATCCGTGCGGTGACCGGTCCACCTATGTGTCGAACCCGAGCATTCCCGTTCATGGCCTCAGCCACCGTTCACTTCCTCTTGCTCGCAGGAACCATAACAAAGAGAGAGGGTGCCAAGTCCCAAGGTGAGAGGCACAGTGCAATGGCTTTGTGAACCGGGATTGCAGACATCGTTGCCTTGACGAGTGCGGTCCTTCCAGCCGTATTTAACAGGTTTCCTTTCCACCCCAGAATTCTGCTACCTTGTCAATAATTGGTTGTTCTTCGGAGAGCTTAAGGCGGTAGAACGAGAGCCGGATGCCTAGGTAGCGGCAGGGAAGTCAGCCACATCACAAGCGAGGATGCTTTGTACCGCCGCCAAATCCTGCTCAGTGTAGTCGAGTGGAGTCGCTACGCTCTTTTCCAAGTTGGTGAACAAACCGGAGGCGAGTCGAAAGATCTCAAGTGCAACCTTTACCGCCTGCAGGTCTTTAGAATGTCTCTTGGAGATGCTTATAGCACATAAGGTTGTATTTCCTACCTACCACACGGATCACAGACTTAATAATAGCCTGATCAACTGCAAAAGTTCACTATGTTTGTAAAAGTCATCTCTATATAGTAGCAAAAAGTTGCCATACATTTCTTTTTTTTTAAAAAAAATCTAAACATGCAAAAAAAAAAGTATGAATGGCCAAGTTTTCGAGCACATCAACTATAGTCGATTGAACATATATACGGTTTGATTTGTGGCTGTGAAGTTTGATTTTTCAAAGAACGAATCTGGCAGAAAAGCTGCCAGTGATTCGTTTAATATAAGATCGAGAACGGTCAGGCTGAAAACGAATCAGTGATCGCTCCAAAGATTCAACACCCAACAATCATAACTGATCGATCAAGAAAAGCTAATAAAAGCCCTAAGGACGAAGTAGTACACAAATACTGGAAGCAACTATCAACAACATCGATCGTCTCTTGCCACTCCACAAGCAGGTACGTACCAACACGAACATGGATTTTGTAGCACACGGCGACCGGCCGCCGTCGACAAGCACACCATCGAACGCGAGTACGTCCAGGCCGACAGGCACACAGTCCATACCTCACACCACAGCTTGCTGCGCCTATAAAAAGAAGCGGCTCGCACCCCAGGTTAACGCAATCTCTGCAAGCCATCCAGCACCAGAAAGGCATAGCTTTCGATCCCACGTACCCACCGAGGACGAAGAGAGCGAGCTGCGAGAGGCATGGCGGGTACCGTGATCGCGTGCCACACCAAGGATGAGTTCGACGCCTACATGGCAAAGGCCTACGAGGCCGGCAAGTGGGTAATAAACGTCACGCCATCGATCTGTCTCCCTGTAATTTAATCTCCTCACTAATATATGTGCTGTCTGACAACGATGAGTTCCTTGTCCTTGTTCTTGTTCCTAACAATTGATCTAGTACACGACCTCTAACACCGAGCTTACGTACCCCTCGATCGATCAGGTGGTGATCGACTTCATGTCCCCGAACTGCGGTTTTTGCATTTGGATAGCCCCGGTGTTCGCGGAGTGCGCCAAGGACTACCCTACTAAAGCTCTCTTCCTCGAGGTCAACATTGAAGAACCGGAACTGGAGGTGAGTATATACTACTATATATACGTGGTGTCGGCGTCGTCACTAAATCATGTGCATAAGCATATATATGCATTTGGTTTCAATTCAAATGATCATGCATACATATATGTCTCGTCTTATATATACTGATCTGATCTGATCATGCATACATACTAGCCGTTTAATTAATTTTCTTTGTTCGACGTACGTGTACCTACAGGAGGTTGCTAGCAACTACTGCGTCAAGGGGATCATTCCGACCTTCGCCTTCATCTGGGACGATGTTACGAACTTACGATGGAGACCTTTGTTGGCGCCGATCCGGACAAGCTCCGCAACACCATCAAGGACTTCCTCGGCGCTCCTGAATCTGCGTCGTCCTCCGCCTGCCTAAGGGCATCGTCATACACTAGCAACAAATAAATACCACCAGTCGTCAATAAAGGCCGGCCACCAACAACAAATATATCACACCGCCATTTCTCGATCAGTTTGGTCGTCTTATTAATAAATAAGTGTGTTATAAGCTCGGACTGAGCTCCCGCGCGCTGGACTGATCTGATGAATAATATATAGTACAATAATTATGGATACTTCTGACAAGGGATACAATTAATCCGGATTTCTGCCTTCATTTCTCTTCCAGTACTATGACGGAATGAACTGCATGATATATGATAGCAACGCTGAGCTTGAATATTACTCTCTCTCCACATGCTCAGCGTTTTAAAATTACTGTGACAATGTGTGTACAAGAGGAACGATGGGTTCAGATCTTACTATTATTAACTGGAGCTAGCCTCCAAGATAACATTAATCCTCACGATCAATCGATACGTGTTATTAGGAAAAAAAATAAATCTTAAGAGCTATCATACATACTATATTCATAAACATTACTCTAACAATTTACCGATGGTAATAACAATTAATTGGATCTATTTTTTTTTATAAAACCCGCTAGTTCATGCTATTATGGAAAATAAATGAAATAATCCCATAAAATTGCATCTAAATGTCCACCTAGCTTAGCCGTAAAAACATTATTCCCTTCACAAATTGTATACCTACAACGCTAATAAAAATCAATTTAAATTATAATATTACTCTTATATCACATTGTATAGTAAACTTTTAAATAACAGATACTAAGACGTTAAGCACTAGCGTTTCTTTGAGGACTTAAAAGTGCACAACTAATAAGATCAAATAGTAAATTTCACTAGTTAGCACTCCTCAAACTTGTTCTAAGTTTCTTATCCTAGTCCTGGTACATGCAAATTGCGCTTTTGACTCCCTATAAACTTGTTCCAAGTTCTCATCTCAATCTCAATACTTGTGAATTGCAACCTTAGGCCCTGAGCTCCAAAAAAATCTCATTAAAAGGCAAGTCTATTTGAGGGGGGGGTGATCAGGGAGTAATTTAAAGTGTGGCAGATTTTGGCATAGTGATTTACTATGACTAACAAATAGTCCTAGCTATATTATTCTAAAAAAAGTCCTTGCTATTACATATTTAAAAATCAAGTAACAATCATACAACTTTTTTGAGATTACAACAATCATACAACTTTTGATAGAATTGTACACGAAAAAAAGGTTCGTAAGTATCACAAAGCTTGGACATTATATTTTAAACGAGAGTGATTATGTGCTTAGTCTCTAGCTAGTCACAAATATAAGCCATATAGGACACATGTAGATGAAACTTTGATTCCAATTTCTATAGAAAATAGCATTTAAATTTGCCATGTTTAATCTTATAAAAACACTATTAATTAAATGAGATGACACGTGTTTCATATGAAGTTCAATATTTTAATTGTCCTTTTCCAACAATAATGTGCACAAATGCAGCTTGATGACAAAATTAAAATAGCAGCAAACTTCTATTTTCATTGACACCCGAGGTATGTATATGGTTTATACTTTCTACTCTTTGCATATCTTCTCCTTAAGTTGGGGTTCATACATTTTATTTTTATATGAGTAGCAGTTATCAATAGAAACACGACAATACCCTAATTAACGCGCTACTATATATACTACAAAGAAATTGCTGAGTGGCAATGGCAACCACCCTAACCTTCCAATAGTATCAATCTCACAGTAGGTACATGGTGCATAGCGCACGACTCATGCATAGTTTCCCTTTTGCAATGAAACTTTATATCACTTTCATTTATATGTGAGGTGTACTAGACTGCTAGGCATAGCTTAATTAGTCAAAATAAGATATTAATTCCTTTTCCAACAATAATGTATGCACAATTGTAGCTTGATGATAAAATGAAAATAGCTGGATAGCAGCAAAGTTTTATTCATTGACAGATACACCCGATGTATACATCTACGGTCTCTACACTATTTTCATCTTCTTTATGAAAAAATAATTAAAATACAAAAATAGACATATTTAGAAAAAAAAATAGCCATACGTAATATCTTTTTGAAAAACAATTAGAATTGCAAAAAGATAATCATATTACTTCTATTTTATTAATTGCTCTTTTTGATGAATTTATTTATCAATCATTATTAAATACTTTAAATTAATAATATACATTGGATTTATTTCGCTTTAGAAAATTTCAATTAAACACAAATGTATTTATATAAATAGGGTGCACTTTCTATACTTATATATACTAAGAAGATCAAACAATCTTATGGCTGACTCCTTAGCAAAGCAATCACTAGGTGCAATGATAGCAGGAGATTATGTCTTCTCAGGAATTTGTGCTAACCCAGCTCATGTCAATGCGTGTCCAGTTTTGGAGACGCTAAGCTTTGTAAACATTGACTCTGTAATGGTGCTAGCAGCATCTTGCTGCTAATCAATGAAATTATGTTGTTTGTCAAAAAAAAAAAAAAAGACATTGACCTTGAAAAATACAGCAATAGTACTAATGGTTATTGAGCACATTTTTTTTTTTTTTTTGCGAGGAGATCGAGCACAGAATTTTTGTATCTGTGAACGGGGTAATATATATATATTTATATGTAGTATATATAAGTATAGAAAGTGCACCCTATTTATATAAATACATTTGTGTTTAATTGAAATTTTCTAAAGCGAAATAAATCCAATGTGCCCTCTTCCTTCTTCTTTTACCGGTGTCTCTTCTCTCCCATTTTGCATGACAAAAAACCAGATCTATCCTTGATGCTTCCATATATGCGAGTAACTACAAATTTGATGCGAATGTGGAACGACTCAAATCACTTATGGCTACGCCTCTCTAAAAAAAAAAAAACATATTATTCCTTGTTCCACCAATAATGTGCACAAATGCAGCTTGATGATGAAGTTAAAATAGCAGCGAACTTGTATACATTGACACCTGAGGTATGGTTTCTACTTTGTACTCTTTGCATCTTCCGTTTGTGAGTAGCAATTATCAATATAAACACGGCAGTACCCGATTGTTTTTCGAAAAGGGAATATATTGATATTTTAGCTTCGTATTGTTTAATGTATATGGTTGTTCCTTACTGCAAGCGGTGACCAAAAGTTCTAGGGAATCTCAAAAATAAAGTTATGCGTCATATAATAGAAGGAAGAACAAAACCACTACCAGAAAAGCAAGTCTACTTCTAAAGCTCCCGTCGTTTCTTGCAAACACTTCTATCGCGATGGTCTCAAAGGTTCTGCACCCCATCTTCACTAAATGGTGATCCTCCTCCTTATGTAGCATAGCAGGGACCAAATTCTAGTCCAAGAATTTCCCTGAACATAGCCTGCAAGCAAGATGGTGCTACAATTTTATCAAACATCATTTCTGATTAACCAAATTGACCAGAAAATTGCACTTGCACACACAAAGATCTAGGATTTCAGTTTCCTGATCATCTTTCCATCCAACCCGTAAAACATATTGTCTACACTAGTTGGTGATAATAGATTAAAATAAACATGAATAATTCTTCAAATGAATTTAGCAAAATGACAGTCAAAAAGTAGGTGTTCTATAGACTCATTCGAAGAACAAAAACAACACTTCCTAACTCCTTGGCATTGTCATCTTGCTAGATTATCTTTGGTTAGAATTACTCCCTTGTAAAGTACCACATGAAGACTTTGATTTGTAGGAGTAATTTAGTTTCCAAATAAAATTTGTATAAGGTATGGCTTCGCTCCTAATAAAAGCTCTATACATGGAATTGATAGAAAACGCCCCATTCTGGTGTAAACCACAGATAAAGGGGTCTCTCTGATTGTTATTAGATGCACGTTCTACCATAGCCACCACATTGTATCAAGCTTGCAAGCTAACACCCATCGACATTGTACCAAGCTTGCAAGTTAACACCCATGAGACATCTCCTAAAGGTTACATTTAACGGTGTCATAGACAAAACTAAGCTAACAAACATATCTTTCCTTCTCACAATGTTATATAGTACGGGAAAGAGTGATTTTTAGTGGACGCGATCTTATCCACGAGTCCTCTCAAAGTCGCACTTGAGGCCGGTCACCTAGATCAAACTTCCCAAGAGAAAGTCCCTTCGTAAGGCCGGCCCAAAACTAAGAATCTCTAGGCATGATCCAGTAGTTGGTAGGTTCGGGGAGGTAACCTTGGTTACCTTTCATGTATGGTTGTATTCAAAAAAACTCTTTACGCCTAATAAAAACTCTTTGCATCAAGAGAAATTTCATCATGTATGGAAAACTCTTTTCTGCTTAATGAAAAACTCATGTATGGATGTGTTCGAAAAAACTCTGTAGCTACTCTTTGCATCTTCCTTAAGGTTCACACAATATTATCAATTTAAACACGGCATGCCCTAGCAAGTTACTACTACAAAGAAGTCTTTTGGGTGGCAACGGCAATCCACCCTCACCTTTTTTTCCAATAAATAATATATCTGAAAAAATATGAGGAATAATTCATAAATAAATAAAGGAACTTTAAAAACATTTGTAATCTTTTTTTTTAAAAAAATATAGCCACTATATAGCAAAAATATAGCCATACATTAATTCATGTTTTGCAGTACATCGACTCTACTTTGATTCAATGGGTTTAATCTGTGTCTGGTGAAGTAAGATTTGTCGTCTGTCGACCACGCCCCGACCGACAGGAACACCGTATCTGCACAGCTCGAACACCTGTGATCGAATAGTAAGCACAGAGATTGGAGCCCGGCCACCGTCGCCAAGCTCTCCCTCTCCCTCGAACCCACACGCACTCGCTCCTCAGTCCCTGCGCCTATAAAAGCCGCGCCTTGCATAGGCTACCAACGCAATCTCTGCAAGCCAGCCAGCCCCCGAGAGAAACCTTGATTAATCAGCACCGGAAGCTTTCGATCCCACCGAGGAAGAAGAAGAAGAAGAGAGGATCGGGATGGCTGCCCCTGCCGACGAGGGTGCCGTGATCGAGTGCCACACCGAGCATCAGTTCGACGCCGAGATGCTTAAGGCCATGGAGGCCGGCAAGCTGGTACGTACGCGCAGATCGATCACCATCTTATCTTTGTCAGTTGACCAGCAACAACAATTCGAGATCGCCTCTAACATGCATTTCTTTTGAGCTTAATTTCTCTCAACCTGTGTCACCGTACGTACGTACGTTCCCCTCATCAGGTGATCATCGACTTCATGGCCACCTGGTGCGGTCCTTGCCAACAGATGGCCCCTGTGGTCGCGGAGTACGCCAAGAAGTACCCTGCCGCTGTGTTCCTCCAGGTCGATATTGATGAACTCGAGGTGAGCAAGTGTCCCGGCCAACACATATATATATAGCTATGCTATGATTCAGCAAATCTTGCATTTGATTTCAACCTGCCCCGCCCCCAACCCAATGACGTCGTACGTAGTACTGATCATGCTGTGTTTCCATCCATGTTCTACACGTGTACGTATTACAGGAAGTTTCTAAGAAGTACAAGATCCATAGCATCCCGACCTACTTATTCATCAGGAACGGCGAGGAAATCGACGGCTTTTCTGGGGCCTATCCGGATAAGCTCGAGGACACCATCAAGAAGTACTACGACGACGGCGTCGGCACTCCAGCCTCGGCGTCCGCCGTCTAAGGAGATGATCATATATGTAGCAAATATAAATAGCATCACCACTTCACCAGTCGTCACAATAAGGACCAACGACAACTATGGCGTGTTAGTACGCGGCACCGCCATTATGATCAGTTTGGTCGTCGTCTAATAAGTGATTGTTTGCGTGCTATTATATATGGATACTTGTGACTGGGGATGCAATATTATATATATAATCCGGATGTCTGGCTTCATTTCTTCTCTTCGAGTATGATTGAAGAATGAAATACGTACTACAGTACTATACCATGATGACGATGACAGCGCTAAGCTTGTATCCATTACAGTTTACTTGCCCCAGGCTCAACATCCCTGCACATAAGCTAAGCAAATATGCTATTATGTTGAAGCCAAATGTTTGGAGAAGAGAAGTTATGTTTTACTAATAACACTATGTACAAATTAAAAGCCACATATTCACCGGTAGCGCCTCTGCATAAAACTGTGTTTGCAATATGAGTTTACAGACACACTTTCCCAGACGCACTTTCACCGGTCGTCGTTTGCTTTGTTGTGTTGCGTGGGTAGGCTTCGCTTCCGTGGTGATTCTCACCACGTGGGCTGCCTTGTAAATATAATTGCTCCTTGCTTATCAATCAAAGCCGGTAACAAGGATCTTTCGAAAAAAAAAGCACATCCTGAATACTATTCATCTAAATACCATTCTTAAAGATTTTTCATAGAAAATGCTTCTAAAAGTATATTTTCATAACAAGTGGTACGGTCTATAATGGAGTTTTATTGTTGTTCTATTTCATTATTTTTTCTTTTGACATATTTATTAGTCATTATTAAATATGTTAAAAATAAGAATATACGTTGGATTTATTTTCGCTTTAGAAGTTAAATTAAACCGTGGAAGCAAGCTATACTCTTTTAGAGACTATATATTATTGGGCTAACAGAAAAAATTAGTATGAATTTCTTTTATCATATTTCCTATATCTCAGATGCCTAACTACAAAAAACTCAGGTATAGAATGGATAACAACCCTCAAATCTAAGTCGCCTGGAAAAAAATAAATAAAAACAAGATGATTGTGCTTTTAGCATTTCCCTTTCTTTATTTCCATGTCCCATGCTTTATAATCTAGTTTAAGAATATTATTGAATAGAGCATCTCTTTCTTGATGAGATAGTCCACCCTTCCCCTTCGAAATGCCAGTAAATGTGATCGTACAAATTACATGAACTCAAATCACTGACGGCTACGCCTTTGCAAAAATACCAAATTCCTTGTTCACTTGCAGAACAGATGTTCCGAGAATGACAAGCATTCGATATCAAGTTTAATTTGTAAAAATTCCTTTTATTTCCAACAACAAATGTGCACAAATGCAGTTTTATGACAAAATTAAAATAGCAGGGAACTTGTATTATTCATTGACAGGTGATGTATTTGTATATATGGTTTTGCATCTTCCTTAAGCTAAGGTTCATACATTTTATTTTATATGAGTAGCAGTTATCAATACAAACACGGCAAATACCCCCAACTAATGTGCCACTATACTTCAAACAGAAATCGTTGAGTGCAATGGCAACCACCCCTCTGTCCATCACCTTCCAATAATGTCTCAAATGGTATACGCAGCATGGTGGGTAGAGCACGACTCATGTATATATAGTTTCCCTTTGACATAAATGTTTTTTTTTTTTTTTGAAAGTTCCGGCATCCGGCATTATATTAATAAGAGGAAACAGAGTTTTTCTTACACGCGCGAGCTGCGCAATCTCATATTGCAGACTGCTCTATGAGAGGTAAAGAAAAAAAGCTAACTACTCGCAGCTGAGGCGGCTGTCCCTTGAGGCAGAGGCCTTCCCGCAAAGGCCAAGCTCCAGTTTGTGAAAGCGTCTTTTATCTGAGATGAGATCGAGCTCTCCAGCGATGACTGATCTCTGAAGATCCTTGCATTTCGTTCTGTCCAGATATGCCACATGGTTAGGATCGCCAATGAGTGAGCTTGTCCACCGCCGCCCAAGGTTGAGGTGAGCCATTCCTGCAGACTATCGTGCTCTGTCCAGTTTTGTGGCTGTAAGCTTTGGAAACTGCTCCAAATTCCCACTCGTCTCCATACCTCTCGTGCAAAGGGACATTCCACGAATAGATGGTTGGCCGTCTCAAGGTTCCGTACACAAAGCGCACAAAAATAGTTGTTTGACATAAATGTTACTCCTCCGTTCCAAATTATAGTTCACTTTTGACTTTTCTAGATACATTAATTTTTTGTTATGCACCTAGTTATACACTATGTCTAGATACATAGTTAAACAAATGAATCTGAAAAGCCAAAAGTGAACTACAATTAAAACGGAGGAGTACATCACTTTACATGTGGGGTATGGTTCTATGGTTCAATTCCTTTTCCGACAATTTGTGCACAAATGCAGCTTGATGAAAAATATGAAAATAGCAGCGAACTTCTATTCATTAACACTCGATGTATACATGTATGGTCTTTGCATCTTCGTCCTTAAGTTTATCAACGATAATATTGTTTGACTTAATCACAAACAGATAGAATACAAGCAATCCCTTCCTCCCAAATCGCATTGCCAAAGACGTCAAAGACAGTAGTTATTTTTATCTAAAAACATTGCAACAAAAAGTATGACCATTAGTTCTTTAATAAAATATAGAAATGACATAGCATTTTAAAACTACTTAAACAGGAAATTTAGACGTACTGATACCATACAATTTTTCTTTATTAAATTAAATTTATATGCAAAAAGATATTGTATCCCTCATTTTTTATGGTACATAATCGACTACTCGATTCAAATGGTTTAGTTACTGTTGTAAAAAATGGTTTAATTAAGTTGTGGCTTATGAAGTGCTTCCTCCGTTTCTAAATTTACTGTTGTAAATAACAGGGGAGGGGCTGGGGCCGCCGCCGAAAGCTCTTCCCGGCCGGCCGGCTCCCACCTGGCCAGTGGCCACCTCCCAGCTAGTGGCTGCGCCTATAAAAACGCGCCCCAGATGAAGCCATCCACCGCCAACGCAACCTCTTCGAGCTAGGCATCCGGCCCCCAGAGAAACCTCCGTCAGCATCAGAAGAGAAGAGAGCGAGACGATCGATGGCGGCGCCGGAGGGTGCCGTGATCGCGTGCCACACAAACGATGAGTTCGACGCCCAGATGGCCAAGGCCCACGACGCCGGCAAGCTGGTACGTACGGGCACGCCGCCGGCCGGCCGGCCCTGAATTGATGACCGCCGTCTTTTCTAGCAAACATCCTGTTTCTTAATTTCACCGTACCTTTACGCTACCCCTCGATCAGGTGATCATCGACTTCATGACCTCCTGGTGCCATGCTTGCGAGATGATTGCCCCCGTGTACGCGAAATGCGCCAAGAAGTACTCTGACGCTGTCTTCCTCGTGGTCAATGCTGATGAACTCAAGGTAAGCGGCTGGGTGCAGTGTCTCGAATCCCCTCACATCACATCATAGGCCGGCAGTGGGTGATTCACCAAATTAATTCAATCTTGCATTTTGTTTCAACCCCAACTCTGATCATGCTTTGTGTTTCCCTTGTTCTACTGCACCTACCTACCTACACAGGAAGTTGCTAAGAAGTACAACATCCATTGGTACCCGACCTTCTTCTTCATCAGGAACGGCGAGACGCTCGAGAGCTTTGTTGGTGCCGATGCGGATGAGCTCGTCGACACCATCAACAAGTACTACTACTACTACGGCAGCGGCGGCGGCGGCACTCCTGCCTCGGCGTCGGCGTCCACCTAAGGAGATAGTACACTCGATCTACTATAGCAAATAGCATCACCAGTCGTCAATAAAAGGCCAACGACAACTATGGCGTGTTAGCGGTACGGTACCGCCATTATCGATCAGTTTGGTTGTCATCTAATAAGTGATTGTGTACTAATGTTCATCTCGGAGTACGTTCACTATATATACTTGTGAGTGGGGATGCAATAATCTGGCTGTCTGATTACTAATTCATTTCTCTTCGAGTATATGATTGACTGAAGAATGAAATACTACATGACAGTTGAAAGCGCTAATTAAGCATGTATCCTTCGTTTGCCCCCAGACTCATCATCTCTAAGCAATATGGTCGCACTACTTTTCCTGTCAAGGAATGATCGTCGTCTCAAACCTTACCAATTAATACCCTTAACAGATCGTGTAACTATGACACTGAAAATTCACATTAAATCATATTAGTACTCTTTTTAAATAAAAGGTATAAAAATAAGCATTTAAGCACTAGAGTTTGAACTTAATGGCACGTGGATTAAAAAACACAACTACTAATAAGACCAAGACAGATATGAATGAATTTGTTATGTCACAGAAAAGGTACAATAAGAACATAGAATCCTTATTATATACAATTGAATAAAGCACAGTGACCATTCTGGAGGAAAGGAACCACCCCTCACACAACGCAGCAAAACAAACGTCCAGCCCGAGTTCATGAAGAAGAAATACTGGGTCTCGTGGGCTCACGAGAATTACTGGGCTAGGCCAGCTGAGAAGTACCGGCTTTCAAGTCACAACCTGGGCCATCTATGGAGAGGTGCACCAAGTGTGACTGCCCAGGAAGAGGCCCAGACCCAGGTTGAATAGGCTATTGACAAAAAAAAAAAAAAAAAAAAAGTGGCCTTCCCAGTGTCCTAAGCCGACGAGAGCCCAAGAAGGAAACTCGAAACGGCTGACCTTTTCCACAGGCCCACACGGCTGCAAGCACACCATCGTCCCAACTCCTCCTGAAACTTCGAGAGAAGAAACAGACAAGCCTGCCGACGACCGCCGTGACGTGCGTAGCCCCACCACGTGGACTCTCCAGGGCTTTCCAATCCTATCCCCGTCGCTCGCTCGCTGCTGTGCCTATAAATTCCGCGTGCACGCGCCCAGGATGAAGCCACCAACGAAGAAATCTTGCAATCCAGCCCCGAGGAAGAAGAAGCAATCAAGGGAGGAAATGGCGTCCCAGGAAGGAGTCGCGATCGCGTGCGACACCAGAAGGCCGAGGAAGGACTCGTGATCGCGTGCCACACCAAGGCCGAGTTCGATGCCCAGATGGCCAAGGCCAAGGAGGCCGGCAAGCTGGTATGTTCGTCTTCCTCAATCCCCATATGTATTTTTGCACTTGATTTACGAAGTAGTAGTAGATGAATAAAGTTTTTAGCTTATCATGGGAAGCCATTTAAAATTGGGGCACCTCGCGGTAACTTTTGTCCGACTGATTTGAGCCGGCGGTTGTTCTGCTTATTAATTTACGAAGTAGTAGGAGATGAATAAAGTTAGCTGTCATAGGAAGTCATCTGAAATTGGGGAAAACTTTGGCAGGTACAGAGGTCCTCTGTTATGAACTTATTATGAGGTCATGTTGAAATTTGGTACAGAAGGGGAGCTCATTTTTTGGGGGAAATTTAGCAGTTACAGATGTCCTCTGTTGTGGACTTTATGCTGTCATGTTGAAATTTGGTGCACTCAAAGGGGATAATTTGGAATTGGGTAAGATCTGCTAGGAAGTCGTGTTGAAACTGGATATATACTAGTAGAAGGGCTACACAGCACAGACCAGCTGGTTTGTTCTCTTTATTATGTGAGGGTTAGTAGGCAAATAGGCAATGGTATAGTATGTGACCATGCTGTCTAATTCAACTTTTCAGGTGATCATTGACTTCACTGCCTCCTGGTGTGGTCCTTGCCGCATAATCGCTCCAGTGTTTGCCGAATTAGCCAAGAAGTTCACTCACGCAATGTTCCTCAAGGTGGACGTGGACGAAGTGAAGGTGAGCATGCACAGTGTCCCAATCCACAGCGATGATTCAGCAGTTCCATCCCCCTTCCCATTTCAGTGTACTGATGATGGATGCTGTTTCCTTGTTCCACGTACAGGAAGTTACCGAGGACTACAAGATCCAGGCGATGCCGACCTTCGTCTTCGTCAAGAACGGCGAGATTGTGGACACCATCGTCGGTGCCAGGAAGGATGACCTCCAGAACAAGATCTTGAAGCATGCCCCCGTTGCCGCGTCTGCGTCTGCCTAAGGAGATGTATGGAGTGTCGTCGTCGATAAGGGCCAGCACGTACGTGGCTGTAAATATTGTGATTGTGATCTACTGTAGTACTAGTTGTGTAGAATGTTCCACCCGGAGGCAATCTGTTGGCTCATGTGTCAATCTGAATGTTCCACTCGGAGGCAATCTGTTGGCTCACGTGTCAATCTGAAATTCTGAATACCTTAATTATGGATACTTGCGTACTACTTGTTGTGACTGGGATTGGGGATGGGATTGGAATTTGGATGTTTGGCTTCATTGCTGCTCAGTGTGGACTCTTGAACGAACCACATGGTGATGACATGACAACGATGCTCACCCCTGCACTAGGCCATGGTGACAGTTTTTTCCTCTCATGAATAATCCAAAGGATTTATGGATTGTTTCTGGCTGGCTGATCTTGTAAAAAGACATTGTTGAATAGCTGGCGCTGATACGGCAGCCAGCACAACGATTGGATTTTCATGTAACTTCATCAGCCGGCTTTGTGGAATTTCATATAAACTTCATTTACCACATCCAAAAATTTTGGTAATTAGTAAACAAATTAGTAAACAGGCGAACATATGGTTAGATCACTTTTCGCGGGCTCCAATGATTCGTTTTTCAAATAACTTCATTTACTAAATCCAAAATTTTTTTTTGGTAATTTAATAAATTAATTAGTAAACAAGCGAGCTTGTGGTTAGATCACTTTTTGTTGCGAGGGCAAACACGGAAAATCATTTACAATGAAAGTAGTGGGAAAATTCTGTAAATAAGCCCTTTTGAAAATGAGATTTCTTTTTTTTCATCCGTTTTTTATATGAAAATAAACTATTTAATTAACTAATTCTTGTAAATTCTGTAAGCTTCCCGCCTTGTACTGTGTAATCTCAAAAAAAAAAATTGTATATACTATTTTTGTGAAATTTCTGGGTTTCAACGGGGCTAAAGGTCCCGTGTTTTAAGCAATTTAGGAAATTATTAGCACAGTCAAATGTGGTTATTATGTATACCATTTTGTTTGAATAAATTATTCTCATTAGCGATGGTCTTGTGGACTTGTGGCCGTTGGCCTAGCCGAGCCCAGGGGCTGCAACATGCTGTATCTGATTTGTTGGACTAAAATATCCAAACAAACTCTTAGATTATTTTACTAAAAAACTAGCCATATTTGCTATAAGAATAGCCATATTTGCTATAAGAATAAAAAATATTCACCAAAACAAAAAGGTATCAATGCTTAATTTTCAAACACGCTAACTGCTCGATTCAAACTGTCTGCGGAAGGTAGGAACACGAATTTTCTTTCGAATATTCGAACAGATTTGCAGCCGCCGAGCGTCGTCGACAAGCGCACCGTCCCGGCTGAAACTTCGAGACAAACGCGGCATCCGGCCGACGAGCGCGGTGACGTCCGTAGCCCCGCAACATGGACCGCGCCAGGGGCTTTCCGGTCAATTTCCCATCGACCCATCCGAGTCGCTGCGCGTGCGCCGCCTATAAATACCCCGTGCACGCGCCCCGGAAGAGGCCACCAACGCAATCTCGCAATCCAGCCCTCGAAAGAGACCTTAATCCATCCAGCCCCGAACAAGCTTTCGATTCGATCTCACCGAGGGAGGAACAAGGAAGAAGAGGACAGGAATGGCGTCCGAGGAGGGAGTCGTGATCGCGTGCCACACCAAGGCTGACTTCGACACCCACATGGCCAAGGCCAAGGAGGCCGGCAAGCTGGTATGCACGTCCTCGATCCCCATCCATCTCTCTCTCTCCTTGTAATTTGCCCCCACGCGTGTTTTTGTTTGGATTGAAAAGCTGTTCCAGGGGATTCGTTTCGTCGAGCTAGGTTTTACTCGATTCGTCTTCGATTTGTTATGCAGTCGCTCCTCGTGTTCAAATTCGTTCGGAATCGCATCTGAGATGCTCGCGTTCGGGCGATTTACAGGCTGTGGCGCGTGTAGTTGGGGAGGATTTTGGTGGGCCGGTTGCTGATTTTGGCGAATGGTCTGTACAATCCGGCGGATGATGTTGATATTGATGTCCACGGTCTGCGCAGATTTATTGTCTGAGTGGTGATGTGTGGATGCGACGAATTTATTGCACATGCTTTTCGAATCTGTCCCCCGATTTGTAGATGGATCTCTGGTGGCTGGTTATCTAGTAGTTATAATAATAATAGGCGTGATTTAGATTGTTTTTGCCTACGGTTGATCTCTATGTTGAAACCGGAAACCCGTATGAGCTCGGTGGTAACTTTTGTCGACTGATTTGAGCTAGCAGTTGTTCTGTTTGGAGATCTGTATTTTCACTTAATTTACGAACTAGTATATGGATAAACTTAGCTGTCATGGGATTATATAGGAAGTCTTTAGCAGTTACAGATGTTCCTCTGTTATGAACTCATGATGTCATGTTGAAATTTGGTACTCAAGGGGAGCCCATTTAAAATTGGGGGAAAACCTAGTAGTTACAGATGTCCTGTCCTCTGTTATGGACTTATGATATCATATTGAAATTGGTACACTCAAGGGGAGTAATTTGTAATTGGGCAAAGAATTCAACGGCTGCAGTTGAGACCTCCTAGGAAGTCATGTTGAAATTCAAGGACTACAGACCAGCCCTGTGCCTTCTCCTAGATGTACAGTACCTGTTTTGTTCTCCTATGTTGGATTTTGTGATATGGGACATGGATGATTTGAAGGTTAGCCAGTGATACATACTGTATGTGCCCATGCTGTCTAATTTCACCCATAATAATTGAGTTGTTGTTCTTGTCGTTTTCTTCTGATGGTCATTGACTTCACAACTGCCTCCTGGTGTGCTTACCCCTAGACATAGCTTAAATTATGCCTAGGACTAAATCATGGTGTACCTAGGACTATACATTATACTCCCTCGGTTTTGAATTATGCCATTTTGGCAGTTTTGTTCATCAAATTTGCATTGTACCTGGGCATAGATTATGTCTTGCATTGCAATGTACCTGGACATACCTTATGTCTAGATACATTGAAAATTTTATGTACCAAAAAAATGAAGTTCATGTGATTTATAATTTGCAACATGCTGAGTAGGAGTATATAACAATTCTACAGCCTCTAACAAGGAGCTTTGTCAACTTGTGCAACCTTTCAGGTGGTCATTGACTTCACTGCCTCCTGGTGCGGTCCGTGCCGCGCCATTGCTCCACTGTATGCCGAACACGCCAAGAAGTTCACTCAGGCCGTCTTCCTGAAGGTGGACGTGGACGAACTGAAGGTGAGCAACAGTGTCCCAATCCAATAGGGTTATCTGACCAGTTCACCTAAGCCTCCACCATTACAGTGTCTGATTCCTGTTTCCCTTGTTTCAACAGGAAGTCACCGCGGCCTACAAGGTCGAGGCGATGCCGACCTTCCACTTCATCAAGAACGGCGCGACGGTGGACACCATGGTCGGTGCCATGAAGGACGAGCTCCTGTCCCTGATCCAGAAGCACACCGCGTCCGCGTCTGCCTAAGGAGATAGATAGTCGTCGTCAATAAGGGCAAGCACATGCCTGTAAATGTTGTCTTTACCAGTTTGGTTTGTCATTTGTGGGCGGTTGTGAACCAGTAGTTTGGTCATTCTACCCGGAGGTGATTCTGTTGGCTCACGTGTCAATCTGAATACCTTAACTATGGATGCTTTGTTGTGAGTTGTGATTGTGATTGTGACTGGAATTGGAATTTGGATGTCTGGCTTCATTTCTGTTTGAGTGTGACTCTGAATGAGCCACATTGTGATGGCAACGCTGCCCATCCCTTCACTGGGCCATGGTGACAGTGATTTCCTCTCATGGATGATCCTATGGGCAGGCACAGAAAATTCTTTATTGAAACTGGTACTTTTAAAACTGAGAAATTTTTTTTGGTGTCGTGTGTTTTTCTTGTCAAAATAAACTAATTAACTAATTCTTGTAAAGTCTGTATATCTTTTTTTTTTGTAAATTTTTTGCCTTTCAAGGGGATATAAGAGAGACTATGTTACAGTAATGTTTATGATGAAGTTATCGTGTTGATTCTACCACGATTTGAACATATGTTTTCTTACATTGCTGATGCATGGAAATCCATCCCGGTCTTTTGTTTGATGTCTCTAATTCTGTTCTGCCAACGCCAAATGAAATGCTAGCAAAAAGATCAAGGAAAGGAGATCAACTGAACCTGCGAAAAGCAGTTTCAGTGTCAGTTGAGCATACCAGACTCGATGCCAATTTTCTACTCAGCCTTTTTGTGATGAAAAGCATATCTCAATTCTGCTTATACAACATCTGTTCGATGAAATGCAGCCTGGTTCTAATGTTCTCTGCAACCATTGTGCTGGTTCCGATATGCTGCAAAATGTCTCCATGGCGACTCATCATGCCCACAAGTCACTATTTCAGTTCAGCTTTGAAGGCCATAAGGAGATAGATAGTCGTCGTCGTCAATAAGGGCCAGCGTGGGCCTGTAAATGTTGTCGTATCAGTTTGGTTTGTCTGGTTTGCCATTTGTGGGGAGGTTGTGAACCAGTAGTTCGTGTTCTACTCGGAGGCGATTCTGTTGGCTCACGTGACAATCTGAATACCTTAACTATGGATCATGTTCAGCACTTCAGCCTTGAAGGCCACCTCCAGGCCCAGGAAGTGTAAGGTACCCAGTGCTCCCATGCTGCAACTACAGAGTACCTGGAACTGGTATGCATTATGGTGATGTCAGTGAAAAACTGAATATTGGGTGCTCTGAATATTCAGATTATGCTGCCTGCATGGCACTACCATTTTCACTTCCTTGTTAGTTCAGCATATGGACAACGCAACTGAGCATTCAGATTAGGGAAGCTTTGTTGGTGGTTTGTACACAGGTGGCGTGCGTGTGGTGTGCGTGTGTGTGGGTGTGCGTGTTGTATGAACGATACTACAACTGTACCCGGATTTAGGCATCGCAAAAAAAAAAAAAAAAAAGGGAAGCTTTGTTGGTGGTACCATTTTCACTTCCTTGTTAGTTCAGCATATGGACAACGCAACTGAGCATTCAGATGAGGGAAGCTTTGTTGGTGGTCTATCACACTGAAATCTTTTTTTGAAGAAACTATCACATTGACAGCTCACAAGTGTGCTCAAGCATCTGTCCAGTTACGAGATTCATTGGGAAATAATCTGCAGATTTAAGTTCCTAGTATGAAGTGTAAGTGCAGCTTAGGCCTAAGAGTATACTGTCACATTAACAACTTCCCAGTGTGCTCAAGCACCTGGCCAATTAGGCATTTCATTGAGAAAACAATTTGCAGGTTCAAATTCCTGGTATGAAGTGAAACTGGGAAAGTACAGGTAACCTGACTTCCTTACAAGCAGAAATGGCAGGTGTGGAATTAACTGCTCTACACTCTACATCATGTGATAGTTCCATGGATACATTGTGAGCTAACAAGAGATTTAAGGAAGCACAAGTGTGAGAATTTACATTGAGAAACAATTGATTATTTAACTTGACTTGATGGAAAGAAAAGCCAAAGTTTCACAGTAGCATCTGGCTTAATTTACTTTCAGTGGAAGTTTAGTGCTAATAAACTGCAATTTTCCTGCCAGTTATCGTAGATGCTACACTTGATGGCCCTCGGCATACTACTATCAATCTGCTCCGGCTATACTTATCCAAGTTGCTGCACTTAAATGGGCAAAACTGACATGATGACGATTGTTTCAAGTTTATTATAATTAGTATTAGTATGGATTGCTATTGTGAATGAATTTTCTGTATGATCTGCCGATCAGAGGGAGATGTCAACTGCTGGAGCTCCCTGATGCATTTCATTCCTCGAATGGATGATGACGATGGCGACTGCAGGTTTGCTCGGCCGCGGGACGACCAGGTGGTGTGGGCATAGCCGAATTCTAAGGAGGGAGGCATGTCAGGGTGGTCTTGGGCTGCATCCAGTATGGGCCTTGGAGATGCAGGCTGGGCTTTGCAGTGGGCCATTGGTGTATAGGTCAAGTTCCAATGGAAAAGGCAGAACATCTCTCTTCATTTCTGCATCTGGACGCTACTGTTTTTTTTTTTTTTTTTTTTTTTTTTTTTTTTTTTGTTGTGTGTGTGTGAGGACCTCTGGTCATCAATCCCATGGAACAAGAGCTCTGCCTTAGGCTCTCTGAGCGTTTTAGACCCTTTTTTTTTTTTGCGCATAGAGCGTTTTAGACCTTTTATAAGTTACCAGAAGAAATCTGCAATGGGTAAAGTTGAGCATTCTCATGATGTTGGTAATTTTGATGGTGTATATGTACGCTATTTCATGCATCTGGAGTAACTAATTAATGCTAGACTCTGACATGCAGCTAGAGATTCTGGTGCATCTGGAGAAATATATATTATACACGGTAATTTTTTCTATAGGAATATGTACCGTAATTTAATAAAAAAAGGCGAGTGGAAGTAAACCTGCAAGTATGAAACATGTATAGGTACCTTGGGATCCTGGTGGCATTTTTTCTTGTCAGCTTGGTTTTTTTTTTTTTTTTTGGGCACAAGCGTAGTAGTACACTAGTACTAAGCGTGAGTGTTCATTGGGCCGCAAAGCTCAATGGATAGGTGCACCAGGTGAGCTCTCGGCCCATGCAAACAACAGAGATGCAAATTCTACGTCAGCGAGCTCAAATCGTAGCTTTTGGCAAAACAAAACAAAACAAAACAAAACAAAAATGGAATGTTACTATCTCGCATAATGGAAGAAAGTTACGAAAAAATCCCATGATCACACCCAAATCCAATCCTCTCGCTAAGAATTTATTATGGTCCCATATACTCCCTCCGTTCTTAAAAGATTGTCACCGCTTTTTTTAAAAAACAAATGCCGGTAATTATATATTAAAAATATAAAAATATTTGTGCTAAGTAATTAAATCATCGGAAAGATCTTTAAGTCTAGTTTTTTTAACAAATTTATTTAAAAATTTAAATGTTGCACGTATTTTTTATAAATCGAAGTTAAACTTATGGCACGCATTCCACAGGGACGGTCTTTTAGGGACCGAGGAAGTATTTCTGTATATATTTATATTGCACAATTTTGTTTTTACCTGAAATATCCTGAGGAATTATTCTGGCTCTGCCAGACTGCCTCGACTCCTGAAACTGAGAAAAAGAACGGCAGCCAGCCGACGAGCGCGGTGACGTGCTACCAGATACTCGCCCGCGGACGTGGACCCGCCAGGGCTTTTCGGCCACTTCCCATCCCAGTCGCTTCGCCTATAAATCCCGTGTTCAGGCGCCCCGCGAACGCAACTTACACTAATCAACAAGAGGAATAATGGCGTCTGAGGAGGGACCCGTGATCGCGTGCCACTCCAAGGCCTTGTTTAGATGGCTAAAATTTCTAACCTTTTCCCCATTTTCTCCATCACATCACATTAAATACGCCAAAAGACATATATTTAGAGTATTAAATGTAGGTAAAAAAAAATAACTAATTACACAGTTTAGATGTACATCATGAGACGATTCTTTTCGAGTTCCTACTTACTCCACAAGACGATAATATTTACCACTAATAAACGAAACGCTTTACATACAATGTGTCCGATGTGATATGCGGTTCTAATTTTTACCATCTAAACAAAGCCCCAAGGACGCCTTCAACGAGAAGATGGCCAACGCCAAGGAGGCCGGCAAGCTGGTACGCGCCCCCCCGTGCCTTGTCCTCCACCGTCCCTATCTGTCTCCTTGTAATTTCCGATCTGTCGTGCTATAGGTTATGCTCTCTCTGCTTCGAAATATGTGCCTCGTTTATCGATACTTGTTATTTTTCTAAATTTTACTAAGTATATGAATAAAAAAATTATTGAATGTTTGATCGAATATACTTGATATACTTTTTACACTGAACTTATTTTTTTTTTTCGAATACGCAAAAAGATTTGCGCGATTTGTATTTAAGAAGAAGAGTTTTTACACCGCGCACCCGGCCGCTTTTTGGGAGGGTAAGATTTACACATAAGCACCGTCTCCCTGTCGTTTTACACATGGCGATTACCGCTTGCTAATTCTCCCGGGTGGCGCGTCCCGCCTCTATCCATCCAGGTCGGCGACCGCTTAATCTTGGTGAGGAATTGCGCGCTAGTGGCCGCTTCGCTCCGGAAGAATCTCGCGTTTCTCTCTTCCAAAGCTCCCATGCCACCAGGGCGAAGAGGGTGTTTTGCGCCTTCCTCTTCCCTCCGTGCCACCTCCGTCTCCACCGCTCCCACCCGCTGAGGATGGATCCCCACCCACCCGTGAGGTGTCAACCCCAAGCGCCGCCAGGATGGTCCACCCAGCCAGTGTCCGAGAAGGAGCAGCGGTGATGATGTGGTCGATGGTCTCCGGTCTTGATCACAAAGGTAGCACTCGTCGCGCGCATCTAACCCGCGGGGCGGTGCCTCCCGGCCCGTGGTCCAAAGGCCTCCCGCAGCCACCATAGGAAGATCCCGACACGTAACGGCACCTAAGTGCTCCAAACCCGAGTATAACCCGGATCGGGTGGGACGGCCGGTGTAGGGCCCCGTAGGGGCCGATTTGGAGGAGTAGGTCCCCTGCTTGGTCCATTTCCACACCAAGCGGTCGGCGTTGTTGTTGAGGACTTCCCACCGACGAAAATCCCGTAGACGCCGATATTGCCGCGTAGAGATATAAATATTGATATTATTCTTTTTATATATCTAGTTAAACTTAAAAGGAATTTGGCTCCTCGATAAGTGAGAGGTGCGCTTATTTAAGGATGAAGGTTATATTATGTAGTCGCTCGCCCGTGTTCGAATTTGTTTAGAATCGCATCTGAGATGCTCACGTTCCGCAATGGTAATCAGTGGCGAAGCCGACCATGAAATGACTCTGGTGCACAGCTCATATATTATATGTAACTTTCTTAAAATATATGGTAAAACCGAAGCTATTTAGTGGTAAAACATTCTTTTAACCTGGTGCCTAGACACCAGGCAAGTTGAACTTGAGGTCGTCCCCGATGGTAATAGTCAGATTAGCTACGTAGTCGGTTGACGAAGGTAAGAGACAACAACAACAAAGACTATTTTATATTTTTGACTCACATACTCATATCACATGTTCTTGAACCACGTGAAATAGTCTAGCTATTTCCATGTAACCAGTGACTATTCTAATCTATTTTTTTCTCGCCATGTCACATCTAGGTAGCCAAATAGCTAAACATTACAGATGGCCTTACACGATTAGGTTGGTGCGTGTGTAGTGGCGAGGATTTTGGTGGGTCGTTGCTGTCTTGCCGAGTTTTGCAAATATAATCCAAGGGATGATTTTGACTAATGTAGCCTAAGAGGATTCGATGTTCACGGTGTGCATAGATTCAACCCCGTTTGGTAAGGCGCCTCCGAGAGTCCGAGCTATGCCTCTAGCCCTACAAAATAGTTTACTCCTCCGTTGATTTTTTTATTTGATTTGTTTTTTCCGGTCCTGAGCTTCTTTTTTTTGATTTGATGAGTTTTTTCTTTCTCCACACGACCGGTGATATGTTGTTAGACCAGTCTCAGTAAAGAGTTTTATTTTTTTGTTTTCAAGAATATCACGTCACAGACAATGAAATGAGACTCGATGAAACATGCCCCGATCCCTCAAAGTAAAGTTTCATTCTACAGTTTTATAGGCTTTTAATTTCATTACTCAAAGATAGTTGGTAATCGTACTAAGAAAATGTCATAAACTCATTTTTATCTCTTTTAAATACAATGTTAGCCAAATGGCAAATAACATTAAATCATTCGAAAGAATTGATATTCAGGTAAAATTATCATTAAATCAGACTGTGCGGTTAGCGGTTCAGCGACGTTGCTATTCAATTGTTAATTGTTATCATGACAGTTCAACCGAAAGACACTGACAGGATCTGAGTCTTCATCCCAATTTAATGCGAATAAAACTCCTAATAATAATAGAGTCAAGTGCTTGGTTTATAGACAAGTAATAAGAGCCAAGCCATACAATAGTTACAGAGTACCTCTTATTTAAATTTTTAATTATTATGTGGCATCATGTCTTCTTTTCTTTTTTTACTTCTCCTCACATATACTCTTGTTTGGGCCCACATGTACCTATCCTTCCGTGCCTAGCTTAGTGCTAAACCAAGCCCCAAGCTCTCTTCTCTCCTCCACATCATAAAAAAATGCTAACTAGCTTGGTTATAAGCCTATTATTTTACCTGCTTTAAGTGTTGTCACGCTGTGTCCTATATTAGGAAAAAAATTGTACCCTATCAATGTGCAGACCCGACGTGGATGAAGGCTGTGAAAAATACTCCCTTGATCTAAAATTGTAAGTCATTCCAAGAATCTTAGGGATTCAAACCATATCAAGTTTTACCAAATTTATATGCTAAAATAATAACATTTAGGATGTCAACTAAGTATCATTGAATTCTTCGTTAATTATATTTTTATAATATACCTATTTGATGTCACAAATCTTATAATTATCTGTATAATTTTGGTCAAATTTGAAATACTTTTATTTTTCAAGATTCTTAGAATAATTTATAATTTGGAATGGAGTCTGCTCCTTCCGTCCCATGGAGTTTGGCGTTTTTGACTTTTAAACTTCATGTTTGACCATCCATCTTATTGAAAATATTTATGTAAATAATAAAATTAATTAATTAATATTTAAGTATCTTTATTGATAAATTAAGTAATCACAAAATAAATTATATTTGTGTAAAAAAAAAAATTGAATAAGACGAGTCATCGAATAAGATGTCACGAAATCTGTCTAGAGTGACAAACTCAATGGGACGGAGAGAGTACTCTAAAAACAGACAATTAAAATCTTTTCAGGAGCTACTCCAAAACAGACAATTTAAAATCTTTTCACACGGTTAGGAGCTACTTTAAAAAATAGGCACCTGAAAAACTTCACCTCCCAACCGTGTGATGAATTTTCTTGACACGTGGCATCCATCCTTGTGGGCTTGCACGGAGACGCTGGTGCAGGGAGTTTGCACCTAATTTTCTTTCCCTAGCTATATTGACACTTAAATTTAGTACGAATTTTGAATCCCAAATGCGCTTTTATTTTGAAAAGAAAGTTATTTTGAAAAGAAAGGAGCTTTGTCAACTTGTGGAACGAACCTTTCAGGTGATCATTGACTTTACTGCCTCCTGGTGCGGTCCTTGCCGCATAATCGCTCCAGTGTTTGCCGAATGTGCCAATAAGTTCCCTGGGGCCGTCTTCCTGAAGGTGGACGTGGACGAACTGAAGGTGAGCACGGTGTCCCGACAGCGATTCAGCAGTTCCCCTTCCATTACAGTGTACCGATGCTGTTTGCCTGTTCCCCAGGAAGTTACCGAGGCCTACAAGATTCAGGCGATGCCGACCTTCCTCTTCGTCAAGAACGGCGAGAAGGTGAAGGAAATCGTCGGTGCCAGGAAGGAGGAACTCATTGCCAATATCGAGGAGCATGTTTCTGCCGCACCTGCCTCTGCGTCTGCCTAAGGAGATACAGTGTCGTCGTCAATAAGGGCCAGCACATGGCTGTAAATGTTGTTATTATCAGTTTCGATTGTCATTTGTGGGCGATTGTGAACTAGTAGTAGTATGTTTGTTCGACCCGGAGGGCGGAGGCGATCTCTTGGGTGCTCTGAACATCCAGATTATGGTGCTTGCAACGTACTACCATTTTCACTTCCCTGTTAGTTCAGCGTAAGGCGAACGCAACTGAGCAATCAGACGAAAGCTTTGTTGGTCTATCACATTGACATCTTACAAGTGTGCTCAAGAATCTGGCCAGTTAGCTAGGCGATTCATTGAGAAACAATTTGCAAATTTAAGTTCCTATATATAGTGGGCTTAGGCCCAAGAGAATACTGGCACACCAAGATGCTACTATACTACCCTTGGTAATATGCAGTGTGGTAGCATCCAAGTTCAAGCTTGGTAACCCAAACTGAACTGGCAGTTCTGGAATTAACTGCTCTACATAGAGGATGTGATAGCTCCATGTATACATTTTGGGCTAACAAGAGATCTAAGGCAGCAGAAATGTGCTTAAATGCCACACGAATATCAGGTCAAGTTTTCAGTGGAATTGGTAGTACCAATTATCTGTTCTTACTCATATGCAGAACAGTAAAGTCCTTCATGAGCTTACATCACGGGAGAACTCAATGCCATAACCAATGTTAATGATGCTCTTTTTTTTTTTTTAAAAAAAAGGTGAGATGATATACCCATGCGCTTTGGTTTGGCTAGTGCTCATTGGATTGATTATTCAACTTGAGTTGACAGAAAAGCCATGAATAAGAGCTTTGGTCGTAAAGAAGCCAAAGTTTCAGCATCATGTGGCTTACTTTACTTTCAGTGAAAGTTGAGAGCTAACTGCAATTTTCCTGCCAGTGTTCGAAGATGCAACGCTTAATGGACCTCGGCATACTATTGTCGATCAGCTCCTAATTCACTTATTTAAACTGCTTTTACATGAGCAGAATTAGCAAGATGCTGATCGTTTCAAGTTTACTTGCTACAGGATGTGCATGGATTGCTGTCGTGAGTGATTTTTCTGTATTGTCTGAATGATCTGCCGATCAGAGGAGAAGCTCTCTGATGCATTTCATTCCTCCAATGAATGATGACAATGGCGACTGCAGGTTTGCTCGGGACCAGGTGGTGTGGCTAGCTCTTGTTCAAGCTGGGCAAAGCCTGTTGTCAAAAAAAAAAAAAAAAAAAAAAGCTGGGCAAAGCCGAATTATAAGGAGGGAGGAATGTCAGGGTGGTCTTGGGCTGCATCCAGTATGGGCCTTGGAAATGCAGGCTGGGCTTTGCAGTGGCTAAGCGTGAGTGTTCGTTAGGCTGCACAAGGCTCAACGGACAGGTGCAGCAGGTGGGCTCTCGGCCCATGAAAGCAGCGGAGATGCAAATTCTATGTCAGCAAACTCAAATCGGGGAGAAAAAAAAAAAAAAAAAAAAAACTGAGTCTTGGCGATGTTTTTTTTTTTTTTTTGATCAATAGTCTTGGCGATGTTATCTCATTGATTGAGAAACGCACCACTGCAAAAAGGTAGTAGGGATCTTTTTTGAAATTTGTTTTTGTGAACTGTTCATGTCATGTTTAATCCCCTCATATATTAGTCAAAATGACTGATTGGTGTAACATTATATAACGAACTTGATTAATTATTAGTGTTTAGGGGCAGGCATGTCTACACTGAGCTTATGCTACTCTTGTTCGTTCGCAATAAGGGCCTGTTTGGTTCGAACCCCGCAGGCAGCTCCTGGCCAGGCAATCGATCTAAGCCCCAGCGATCAAAATCGGACGCCAAGCAACGCCGCCCGCTCAGGCAAGTTTTTCACGCCCAAACCAAACAAGCCCTAATTCCTCTTCAGCTGGAGCTGGAGCAAGAGCGCCCACTTCATTTACGCCATGACCTGTTTGTGAAAGGTAATACAGGATAAGCGTTCTACCAACAAATCACAGAGATGGCTTGTAAAATTAATGTTTTAGCAACAGAATATTGTTGATATATATAAATCCACATTATAATGCAGGAGTATAATTATTGGAGTAATCTAACACAAAACGTAGGACTATAGTAGATCGTCAATTCTCCAGGACAGATAGATAAACATCGTCATGGTATAGCATCTCCGAATAAATTACTCACTCCGTTCCAAAGAACATATAATTCTAGCACAATGTCATGGTATGTTATGTCAAGTTTGATTATTATAGATAAAAACTATCAACATTAGATTCGTTATGAAATGTATTTTTTAATAAATTAATTTAAAGTTATAAATGTAAATAGTATCTAGTAAAAAATTTGGTCAAACATACTACTTTTAACGGGGATGGAGTATCTACCAAAGCACATTTGTTTGCGCAGTTTTCACTTATTCCCTATTGGGCGACTACTCGGTCTTATCTTGGGCCGGCCCAAGGTCCTCTTGAAGACACGGAACAAGGTGAATCTTATGGAGAGGAATCTCAGCACCTGGTACGTGCCAACAACAAAAGGATTTGCTGAAGTTTGTTGATTGGAGGACCGAGGGCAACTATCATCATAGGTCAAGGACAGGGGATGCCAATGTAATTAAGCATCATATCAATCTCTATTTCCTTTTCCTGTGATGCAGTTAGCCAATGTAAGCATCATATGGATAGTTGTTACATAGTAGGTTGGAGGTTTGTAAAATATTGATTATAGGAAAGAAAGAGATTTTTTGATTTTCCTATGCTTTCAAAATGGATGCATCAGAGCTTATGTATCGATATTCTGCTTAGATGGCGTACCTATAAAGCTACTTCATCCGTCTTATTGAGTTTGTCACTTTGAACTTACGTGCCATATATTTTATTTACTCATGCGTCTTATTCAAAAAAATTATATAAATATTATTTATTTATTTATAACTTATTTTATCATTAGACATACTTTAATCATAACCTATTTATCTTATGATTTGCCAAAATAATTTGAATAAAACAGATAATCAAACATACTCAAAAGTCAAAAACGACCTACTCTATGCGACAGAGGAGTATGTCTGTGGACACCAACTTCCGTTCTTCAAGTCATTGCAGTAGTTAGCAAATAGTCGCTTCTCCCTTTCGTTCGGTCGTCTTCCAGGTGCGTTTTCTTCCTCTCGCTCTTCCTCCTGCCGTCTGGGATCCGGCTAACATGTTGTACGGCTCGGCCATATTGGGCTGTTTGGGCCACGGCGGCTGGAGGGCGCATGTGAGTGCGTGCTGCTGGGTTTAGGGTGCGGTGACGGTGAGCGCTGCGTGGGTTCGCCGCCGTTCCGCGGCGTTCGAGTGTGGGGCGGCCGGCCGTGGTTCTGCCCTGGGGACGGCCAGATGGGCCCTGTTCGATGGAAGAGCCGTGGCGCATTAACTGGTGCTTCGGGGGCAGGCGCCGGGTAGGTGTTCGATGAAATGGCTGCACGGTACAGTTGCCGCTGGGTGCCAGGGAGGTGTTTGAGGGAATGCTTGCGAAGCTGTGTGCTGCTTTCTTGGTAGCACAGGGGCTGGCATATGTGTAGTGTGTGTCCTCAACGGCTGTGTGTGTGAAGCTTGGACTGCTAGGCTCAGGGCTGCTTTTTTAGGTGTTGCAGATGACGGATATGGTTGGATCTAATGGTTTGTCTTTCGTGTGGTTATATTTTTTCAGGTGGGCTGCACTGCGCCGCTGCGGTCAGGAGAAGCTTTCTTTTGCTGCTGTTGTGCTTGCATTGGTATCAGCGAATGTTTTTTCAGGAGGCCTAGAGCGCATGCGCTGGAGTCGAAACTCCCCTCTGCCGAGGAAGCCAGGATGTCATGGATAAAGACGCTGCACACGCATCTGTTCCTTCTCCCCATCCGTACTGCCGGCTGCGTGAGGTGAATCGCCCTGGCCTATCCTCATCCTCGCTTTTCTTCCTTTTTTTCTGTCCGTGGATTGCCTTCCTGATGGCCTGTCTCTGCCTCTCCACGCGTGGTTTCTAGGTACTGAAGGGGGTTCAAGAGGGGCACTACATCTGTGGTGTGGAGGAGCTGCAGTGGACCTGCGCCGGAGCTGCGCCCGACCCCTCTGCTGTCTGCATTTGCGCCGGTATGGTTCTTGGACAGTGGCAGTGTTACATTTGCTAGCTCGTGATGAGACTGTTGTTCCATAAACGTGCCTGACATTTTGATGAATTTTCCTTTCTTTTTCTTCCCTGGTTTAGGTGAGTTGTTTAGCTTGCTTTGTTCGCTTGGTCCCATACAACTGAAGCTTTTAGTTCATACAAAGAAAAGAGAATTAAGATGCTGATGCTCGATTTTCAACATGTACGCCGTCACCGTACGCCACTGGATGTCGGATCCAAAGCCTGGTTCCACAAGAGGGCAAACAATACCCAGCTACCAGCTTCATGACGAGGCAAGTGAACAATACCTTCAGTGGCCCCTGTAGTGCCAAATTTAATTTGACCAAATGTGATATATATATACCACCTATTGTAGCATGTGTATATGAAGCTTAATTCTGCCATTTCTTTTGGTCGTGTTTCCACATGTACTGTTTCTCCTTGTGATTAGTGGTGTTTTATGCTCTATTTCTTTTATTTGTACTCATGTTGCAATGGAGCTTTTTGCTGTTATGTGTTCATTTTGCTAGAATATAAGAACAAAGAGTGATGAGGCTCATTGATTAACATGTGCTACTGCAGTAATTAACAGAGTCTTGTTCTATTATACACCCTTTGGCCAATAGTAGTAGTCCTGGTACTAATTGTGTTGGCCAGAGCCCAGGAGAGAGTAGGCCACACCGATTTATTTGAATAGGAAAGCATCTTGAAGAAAAGTATATCCTATAACACAAGAAAATGCATATAGATTCTTACTCAGACTACCCCATGTAACCAACTAGGAAACCTACGATGTAACCCTGATCCTCCATGTATATAAGGCAGGCGAGGCACCCCTACAAAAAGACCTTATCTCATCCAATCACACATCATACTCGCAAAGGCAATACAATACACCACAAAGAGGATGTAAGATATTATGCTATTCGGTGGCTTGAACCTATACAAATATCTGTCTTTGCAACCATCAAGCTCTTAGTCTAAAGCGTAATCCCCTATACGAATCAACCAACTGAGACAGATTACCATACTTATATGTGTATAAACCTCCATGATGTGCAATCTCTCTAGTGGACTGCCGGACACAGATCATACTACCATAAGGGTAATTAGTCTTAGTTTACACATATAAGTATGGCAATTTATTACAAAGATATCTTATTAAATGTATGATCGGATTTCAACAATGCACTAAAAATCTCTCATTTTATTTCCTTCTCACACATTGAACACTACACCAGGACAGCCATCCGATTCTTTACTGGGCAGCAGCTCGTTTCAAACTTCCGAGATACAATGTCAGCCAAAACTGTTCTTTACTCACTGCGCTTTCCTCCCAAATCGCCAGTCATAAGATATCATGCACCTAACGTACTGCATAATGGTCAGTACTCGCTGTAGATTCTGTAAAAAAAAAGGCAATTTAAGAAGCTGATACTGCATATAATGTGTAACAAGTAAGCAGGATTTGGCCAGAAAAATGTCTTAGCATACAGCGTAAGGGAGAATAATCAATGGGTCGGATGGCCAGCAGAAAACAGTTACCTCATAATAATCACTGGCTGAGCACGAATGAGCTTCCTGCAGGACTGACAGTAGTTACCAACGGGGCAGAGATGCATTCTGAGCTGAATGTGGTAAAAGGGAAACGAGGCATGTTATTCAGCCCACCACTGTTCAGCATCCTGCGTAGCCTGCCAAGAGAAAGACATCCCTATATATGATTTATGAAACAGCGAGATGGCAGTACGAGGGAGAAAAATTGTATTAACCTAGTTACCTGAAACACATCCAACTTCCTCATGCAATCGTGATACCCTCTCTTTTGATCTCGAGTACTGGACAGTTGGGATGGGTGCCTGCTGCACCCCTAAGGTCATCCTCCAAAGTCTCCATGTGTATGCCTGCCGATAACAGAATCGGGCTGCTGTTATACGTGAAACTAAGTGTTCTATTTGTCATCATCAGGAAGATGGAGTGTGGATGAGAGCTCCTGCGAGACATGGTGAGTCTCGTCCCCGCGAGAGCGCCCCGTCCGCCCGGCCAGGCCGCCTCTGCCGCCCGACCCTCCTCCGCCAACCCCTCCGCCGCCTTCCACCTTGCCTCCACCTCCCCCTCGCCCCCTCCACCACCCCCACCACCCCCCCCTCGCCGCCGCCGCCTCCCAAAAAGCCCCGTGCGTGCCGCCCTCCCCTCCACTTGCCGTCGCACCTCCCCCCTGCTCCCTCTGGCGGACCGGCACACCGCCGGTGGCAACCCGTCTCCTTCTGCGCCGTCGTCAACTCGTCGTGTTGATGCCCCCGACCGGGGCGCTCGTCCGCACGATTGTCCGCCGCTCACGCTTCTTCTTTGCTGCTGCCCGTGGATCTCGAACAGGCTGCTCATCGACTACCACGACACGATCGTCCCCAACCTCCTCGCCCCGTCTGCCGCTCCGGCGCCGCTTTGGGTAACCCCCCCTTCCCGCGACCCCCGTTTCAATGGCTTTTTCATTCTGAATGCGTTGCACCGCTCGTTTGTTCCTTGTCCGGGTCGCCTGAAAATCACCCGCGTTCGGGAGTGCGTGTTCAAAGTCATGGTTTCTAGCCAAAACGTCGCGAACGTTCGCTATCCATGGCGTCGTTCGCCTTGGCACTGTTGAGCTCTTCCTCCACCACTCTCTCGCAGCGGCGAAGGCGGCCGCCGGTCGGCTTCCCTCGTTCCGCACAACACCCCCTACCGTTACTCACGCGATTCAAATGGTGCTCATTGCGCCACACACGGCTCACCTAACACCATTAAGATGGGATTACATGGCTCCCGGCCAGCTCACACGCCACGCGCGACTTCTAGCCGGATTTGCCTCGGGACCGTGCGGAAAATCTTTGGATGTACCACCGTTGTCGCCCGGCCCATGCCCCCGATTTGCGGGTTCGACCGCGGGGGGGTCACCGGTCTTGTCTCCATGGCCCCGAAACAGCTTTGCCATTGAAGTCTAGGGACGTGCGACTTCAATGGCCAACAACCGGCGCTCCCTACCTTGAAGTCGCGCTTTCCCCGGCCGCTCCTCACGCCCGCCCTCTAAAACCCTAAAACCTCTTCCAATCCAAGCCGCGTGCTTCCGTTGCCTCGCTCTTGACCACAAAGTGCGAGACGCCGCGACCCCATTCGGGCAAGCCGCCCTTTGCTCCGTCACCGTGGCGCCCGACCGCAAGATGCCGCCGCGTCTCCTCGGCGGTCCCGCCGCCGGCGCCCTCGACGCGTCGCCGCTTGGCTCCTCCCCGTCGGCTCCCGCCACGGTCACCAACGCCAACCCCTCGCACGCTCCCCCTCTCCACCCCCGCCACCCACCTCCTCCATCTCTCCCGACGCGTTGCCTCCACCTAGCCGTCGCCTACGCTCCGGCGAACATGGTTGCCTCCTCTTCGTCGGCTCCAAAGACCGGCGGTGGTCGAGATCCTCGGACCCGGTCTCGACCCTCGCCAAGCACCCGGTTCTGGATCGCCGTTCGGGGTCCCGCTGAGGCCCGCTCGACGGGCGCCCGGCGCCTTGGCGTCTTGAGTCCTCCGACGACGGCCTCGTCCGGAGCCACCCTCCCCGGCCTTTGTGCCTCTGCCGCCTCCCCTCGCGTCGGGCTGCCCCCCGCCTTCGTTGGGGCGACTGGCTTTCGCTTCGTCCCACTCGCCACGTGCACGGGATGAGTACGAGAGCGGGAGTACGAGAGCGAGGACTTCAACAACTCCGACTCCAGCGACAGCCAGGCCTGGCTCCAGCGTCGCAGGCACTACGTCGACGTCCACGTCTCCCCCGGCCGCGTCGGCTCACGGAGAAGCTCCTCTTCGCCTACCTCGACCCTCCCGTCCGCGGTGGAGGTGAGCGCTTCCTACGTGCCGCTCTCGGCCTGCGGGAGCCTCCTCCCGGTGGACCTGCTCCCCTTCCTCGCGTGGGGCAATGCTTCAAAGTGTGAGTCGCAGTCGCTAGAGACTCACCGCGCCTCGAGCCCCATCGCTCGATGGACACGTACCGTCCCTCGGCGGACCGGATGAAACCAACAACAGGTTCTTCCGTGTCCCGTCTTGGCTGGCCTTTGTCTCCGTTGCGGACTTCCCCAACGAGCATTGGTACGAGTCCAAGATCAAGGAGTGCTTCTCCGGCTTTGCGGACGTGGCGGAGATCGACCGCCTCGCACTATCGGCAAAGAACTTCGAGCACCTCCGCCGCTTCTCGAGGTGAACGACCGCATGGAGATCCCTCGCGAACTCCGGGTCCCTCCAAGCGGGCGCCGCCGATGGGGCGTGGGCATGGTCTACCCTATCCGGGTGTGGCCTGAGGCAGACCGGCGGACGGTCAGTGGCACCTTGCCCGTTCTTGCCCCCCTCCGCCACCGCAGCCGGGCCGCCATCGGGCCCGAACGGGCCTTTCAGTCGGAGCAGCGGCGCGCCGGCGCCGCATGGGCTGCATGGCGGCGCGCTAACCCTCCCCGCGAACACCGGCGCCGCATGCACCCCAGATCGACATTGTCGGGCCTCCCGGCTGGTATGCGTTCGTCGTGGTTTTGCGGGGCGGGCGGCCGTCCGTGGCGGGCGCTCTCCGCGGCGCAGACGCTTGCCCTCGCGGTCTCCCTTGCTCGTGTCTGGGCTGGCCCGCCGCCCTCGGCCGGTGAGCGCGAGCCCGGACATCAAGCGCCCGCCTACAACACGGCCCCGGGGGTCCCGGCCGAGTTCGTGGGCGCCGACACCGCCCGCCTCCGGCCCCCGCCATGCCGACCGGCGCTGGCCGCACATACCGGCGGCGAGGCCTCTCATCACCTACCACCGCAAGCGGCGTTCGTGCTCGTTCCGGGCCTCGCCCCAACGAGCGCTGGCCGCCGAGGCGCTCAACGTCGTCGTGCCGCAGCGTCCGCAGCCGCTGGGTGGGCGCTAAGCGGCGCCGGCGTCCTACGTCGACTCCACCACGCAGGCGGTCCAGCGCAAGGCCCTACTCAACTCGCTGTCCGGCCGCTTTCGGCTGGCTCTCGAAGCGGTCGTGAAGACCAATATCCTGCCTCGCAACCATCTCGC
This sequence comes from Hyparrhenia diplandra, assembly GCA_015847255.1. NCBI lineage: Eukaryota > Viridiplantae > Streptophyta > Magnoliopsida > Poales > Poaceae > Hyparrhenia > Hyparrhenia diplandra. Next base: position 165,799 of record JADLZK010010859.1, on the reverse strand, counting down.
CGCAGGTGTTGGCGAATCGCGCAAAACTCCCCGAGCGCCGCAGCCTTGATGCAAGTCCGGCGACACGCGGTTGACCCGTGCCCGCCTCGCTCCATGAGCACCTTGACGTCTCACCTCTACAGCGGCTCGCGCCAAACCCCCAGCGGCCGCGGGGACTGTTCCATGGTTGGCGCCGCTATCGTAGTTGATCGCTCGTTTATGCTTTTCCTTCCGCACTTGTTGTGCGGGTTAGTTCTCGATGGTGTTTGGGGCGTTAGTTCGCCATGTTGTTCCGAGTCAGTCCGGTGTGTTGGTTTGTAAACCATGAATTTAAGCAATCGTAATCTTCTTTTTTATCTCCTGGAATGTGCGTGGTTTAGGCGATTCGGACAAATGCAAGATCGTGCGCGATGCGTTTTTGAATGTTATGCCATCGGTTGTTTGCATTCAGGAAACGAAACTCTCCGACATCTCCCCCTTCAAAGCTAAAACTTTCCTCCCAACAAACCTAGCATCCTCCTTTAAATTCGCTCCGGCGGATGGCACAAGGGGAGGGATGCTCACTGCCTGGGACCCTGCGATCCTCTCCCTCCAAAACTGCTTCTCCAAACCCTACTCCCTATCAACCGCTTTTCGTTTCAATGCCTCAAATCTGGACCTCACCGTCACCAACACCTATGGTCCTTCGATCACGCCAGGTCCCTTGCTTTACCTTCGAACCTTCTCGACCTTCGTCCCCTTGTCTCCTCCCTTGGCTTCTGCTGGGGGATTTCAACTTGGTTCGGTGCCCTGAAGATAAAAACAATGGTCAGATAAACCACTCTCTAGCAACCGCTTTCAATGACACAATTCAATCACTTTGCATCGACGAGGTCGAACTCTCGATCGTCGTTACACTTGGACAAATCAGCAACCAAACCCCATCCTTGCTAAGCTTGATCGAGTTTTCACCGACAATGCCTTCAACCTCCGTTTCCCTCTTTGCACTCTTTCCTCCTTGCCTCGCCCCACGTCTGACCACACTCCGCTCCTCCTCACAACCTTCTCCGACATTCCGAAAAGCAGCTGTTTCCATTTTGAGAACCACTGGCTTCGCAACCAAACCTTCCTTCCCTCGATCCTTCCGGCATGGCAGCAGGCTCCGAGCAGGGACGACGCGGCTCAGCAGCTGGCCGCGTGCATCAAGTCGACGCGGTCGGCGGCCAAGGTTTGGAAACGGCGTACCAGGGCGCCACTACATTTCTTTCGAAACTGCACTTTCATTATTCAACTCTTTGACTACTTCGAGGAGACAAGACCTTTGTCTCATGCAGAACTGCAGGCACGTGCTGTTGCAAAAGACCGTTTGCATGAAGCCATCCTGGCCAAGGCCGCTTACTGGAAACAGAGAAGCAAACACAGGGCGATCGTTGAGGGGGATGCAAACACTGCCTTCCACCATGCTCATGCCACTCAACGGATGCGCTGCAATTTCATCCGAATGATCCGTGTTCAAGACGTGGAAGTTGTGTCGCATGTGGGCAAGACCGAAGCACTCTCTGCTTTCTTCAGATCGATCCTGGGAACTGCAGGACAGTCGGTGCCGGTTGATGTTGACTCGCTGTTTGCGGCTGGTTACCGACCCAACAGCTCCTTGATCGATGAATTCTCAGAACAAGAAGCTACAGCTGCCTTGCGACAGATGAACAGAAACAGTGCTCCGGGTCCGGATGGAATAGGACCGGCCTTCTACAGAGCCGCCTGGCAGACGGTCAAAGTGCAGATCATGGCTTTCTTGCATGCTTTTCATCGGGGTGAGGTCTCCCTGGATCCTATCAACCGATCCCACATGGTCCTGATCCCTAAGAAGCCGATGGCAGTGGAAGTCGACGCCTTCAGACCGATCTGCCTTCAAAACTGCTGCTTGAAGATACTATCCAAGATTCTAACTTCAAGGCTACAACACGAGATCCCGAGGCTAATTGATACTCTTCAGACTGGTTTCATCCGCGGCAGGTCAATTTCTGAGACCTTTGTCTATGCGGCTGAGCTAGTACAGGTCTGTCACAAGAGGAAGAAGCCAGCACTGGTACTGAAACTTGATTTTGCCAAGGCCTTCGACACCGTAAACTGGGAGGGGCTCTTTGCAGTCTTGAGAGCACGCCACTTCCCTGAAAAGTGGACCCTCTGGATGCAAGAGTTACTGTCATCATCAAAATCGGCGGTGCTTGTCAATGGGTGCCCGGGTCCATGGATAAACTGCAAGCGTGGGCTTCGCCAGGGTGACCCCATCTCGCCTTACCTATTCCTGATTGTGGCTGAAACCTTGCAGTGCTTGATCAAGGAGTGTGGACAAATAAAGCACCCGACCGAAGATGGCCTTCCTTGTGCAGCACTCCAGTATGCAGACGATACCTTGATTGTGTTGCGTGGCAACCCGGCCGACGCTGCAAGCCTCAAGTCAGTGCTCCTGCAGTTTGCCGCGTTCTCTGGACTGAAGATCAACTATGCAAAGAGCACTCTAGTGCCGATTCATATGGAAGAGTCCCAGGTTCAGGAGTGCGTGAACATCCTGGAGTGCAAGAGGGAGAGTTTCCCGCAACCGTATTTGGGGCTGCCACTGTCAATCCACAAGCTACCGCTCTCGGCATACACGCCTTACATCCAGAAGGCCGACCGTCACCTCAGCTCTTGGCAGGCACAGTTCCTCAATCCGATGGGCAGGACAGTTTTAGTCAACTTTGTCTTGGATTCACAGCTAGTATACTTCATGTGCTCGCTGCAGCTTCCGGCTTCGATCATCCAAATCCTAGACAAGTTGAGAAGAGCCTTCCTTTGGTCAGGTGAGACCAATGGGAAATCGTCACCGGCCAGCTGCCTTGTTGCCTGGCTATCGGTATGCAAACCCAAGGAATTCGGCGGGCTGGGCATTAGGGACCTGGGCACCCACAACATCTGCCTGCTGCTAAAACTACTTCACAGACTGTTCTGTCCGAAATCTTCAGCCTGGGCGCAATGGGTGCAGGGCCGCTGCTCAATGTCCTCTCTGCGCGGTGACATCCACGGACAGCACTGGGAGGTGCTACGTTCACTCCTACCACTGTATCAGGCCCTCACCTCGGTGGTGGTTGGAAATGGAAAGAGCTGCTCATTCTGGCTCGATGTGTGGATAGGCGACGAGGCGCTAGCAGACTCTTTCCCGGCACTGTTCTCCCATTGCAATACAAAGGAAGCGTCCGTCTCCGAGATCCTACAAGCTGGGGTGCAGCACTCTTTGGTCCCCAGGCTGTCGCGTCGCTGCCGAGGACCTACTGCAGCTGCAGAACATGCTCCTCGACGTCACTCTCAGTGAAGAACAAGACACCAGAGTCTCACCGTTTATCACCACAAGGAACACACTCGACAGCTCGGCTATCTATTCCTTGCTCATGTCCCGGGGACAGCACAAGGATGAGCGTGCGGACTTCATCTGGAGAACCTCAGCCCCTCCGAGAGTAAAGATGTTCATGTGGTTGTTGTTGCAGAAGCGGATCCAGTGCAAGACGGTACTGCTGAAGAAACATGTGGTGTCCTCCCCAACTTGTGAGGTTTGCAACCTTCACGACGAAACGGCCGAGCATATCATACATGGCTGCCCTTTGGCCAAATCCTTCTGGGAAAAACTGAACTTGTCACAAGTGATTGGGATGGACATGAGCTTCGCTGCACCTCGCACAACCGAGCGTGGGGGTGCCAAAAGATGAGTTCCCTGCTTTCCTAGCGCTTGCATGCTGGCAATTGTGGAAGGCAAGAAACGCCGCCGTCTTCAGGAACGAGCAACTCACGGTGCAGCAGGTTTTGCTCCAGTGCAAACTGACAGCGCAAGACTGGAAGGCAAGATTCAAAAAAAAGAAGAAACCAATTGCAGACAAATGGTGTGAAATTTTCGAAATGGCTAGGCACAGCTAGAATTCTCCCTTTACCCCCAGCTCTTCTGGGAGCTCTGCCTCCCCTTGTACAGTTTCTGTTGTAAATTTTACTCTGATGAGGCCGTTTGGGGCCATTTAATACAAATTCAGGTGGGGAACGCCCCCCCGGTGACACTTCAAAAAAGTCTCCACCTCCTCAACAGTCGCCATATTGCAGTTGACAACAACACTGATACGCTTGAGGCTTGCTAGATTTTTCAGCCCCAGAACTAGGCCACCTTGCCCATACTTGGACTGCAGTCGCGCCTCCAGAATAAATTTGAGCCTTTGTAGTTTTGGCATGGCTTCTGGCTCAATGTCAATTGCCGTTCCATGCATGCATTCAAAATTAAACTTCAACAAGCGTTGGAATCCTTGTCTGCCGATGACAAGCCTTGGGTGTAGGCAGTCGGCGCTACACATTGGCACTCTCACAGTAAGAGAGAGTAACATGGGTAAACTTGCGAGAGTAATTAGAACTTCCTTGCTCAGTTCATCCTTACAGAGGTTCAATTTGAGGCGGGTCAAGTTGACAAGTGAGCTGATTCCACCGGGTACACAAGGGAACATAGAGCAGCTGAAAATATGTCTCTGAAGTGGTGGAGGCGAGCCACATGAAGCCATCAATGCCAATGCAAGTGTCAAACCAGAATCGGAGCTGAAAATAAGTCTCTGAAGTGGTGGAGGCTAGCCACATGAAGCCATCAATGCAAGTGTGAAACCAGAATCGGATGCCATCAATGCATGTGCGAAATTGGGATAGCCTGTAAATTCCAGTGTTCGAAGGCTCACGAGCAGTTTGCAAAGAGACGAGATACATACTTTCTTGTGACCTTGCACATCATCACATTTCAGATACATGTCATCCCAATGAATTACAAGCTTCCTCAGTTTGGTCAGGTCACCGAGCCCTTGGATGGACTTTGTAGATGCTTTTACACGGATTGATATCAGACAGCTCTTCCAAGGCCTGCAGATTTCCAATTCCATCAGGTAGTTGCACCCATTGTGGGACATATAGACGCACTAATTTCTGCAGTTGAACAATACTTGCTGGTAGATGTTCAAGGGAAGAATGTGCCACATCTAGCGTCTCTAGATGTTGCAGTTGGCCTATTCCTTCTGGAAGCTTTAGCTTCTTTATATATTGCACACTGCCTGTTTCTTCTAGCAATCTGAAATTTGTGCGAGTGGCTATTCTCAAGTACTTCAATTGAGTGAAACTTTCAATATGTCCAAAATGGCAGCTTTCAGTATGACCAACATCGTTACCGTGTTCATTGCAAGCCCTGTGATTGCAAGAGATATTCAGCACTCGTAGAACTTTGCTATTCAGAAACCCAGGGACATGCTTACACAGCACTAAATCAGATTCAAAGATATTAACTGATCGAAGATGATGAGCTACATTCTTCGTTGCTTTTAAGCGATCTCTTCAGATCCAGAAATAACTCTCTGGATGGATAGCCGACGAATCTTGTTTAAATAATTCCGAGAAAAATCTTTATCTTTACCATTCCATATAGCAACAAAATTGTCTTCCACAGCCTGATATACAATGAAATCGAGTATGGCATCATGAACTCTGCAGAATTTCACTGTTGTGCCATCAGCCCCAATCCTTGTTGGTTGAATCATGCTTCTGTTGATAAGCTCGTTCAAGTAGCTTTCTCCTTGCTGCTCCATACTCTCTCTGTTTTGTCCAGGAATGAGTCCTTCAGCCACCCATATCCATATCAACCGTTGGCAATTAATGTCATAATCCTCCGGAAAGACACTCAGATATAGCAAACAACTCTTTAGATAGTGAGGAAGATCAAAGTAACTAAGGAACAAAATTCTTTTCATTTTCTCAATGGGTGAATCTTTCTCAACTGCAGAAGAAACAGAGTTCGATATTTTGACCCAGAATTCCACTGTTTGATTTCTGTTTGCTAATAAACCAGCTATACTGATTATAGCTAATGGTAAGCCGCCACATTTCCTCAAAATATCAGTGGCTATTGCCTTCAAATTTTGGGGACAATCTTCACAGGGACAAAATATTCTTCTAAAGAATAATGTTCGAGAGTCGTCTTCACTAAGCGGCTTTGCTTCGTACATATGCCCATCAATGCTAGTACAACATGATTTGGCTACTGCTTTGCTGCGTGTTGTGATAATTATTCTACTTCGATTGTTATTGTAAGGTAAGGCAGATTTCACTTGCTCCCATGCTAATACACTCCAGATATCATCAATAACAATGAGGTACCTGTATGCATTTGTTGGGAAACTGCATTAGTAAACATCATGCAATATATTGGCCATATTTTCACTATGTTTTTTTTCCTCTCATTGAAGAGGGTCAACAAAGGAACCCTCCCAATGATATAAAAATTAATAAGGCTATAACAATGAGAATGATGAAAGGCTGTATATAAAACATATGCGTATCATTATTGCAAACATTGAGCCAATCATGATGCAGGCTTAATCCGATGCTGACCTTATTTGCCAGGTCTGCTGACTGCATGCACTGACCGGCGACATACAGCATTTTGGCTTGGGACTAACAAAGATGCTCATCGCATCTGTACCAGATTTGTTTCCCATATGAAGTTTGGACGGGATTTGTTAAATTGAACTATTGTACAGATTTATCCCTACTTGTCGATGATGAGTAACTTTTCTTTTGGATGTGTAAATTCTTGTAGAAATGGACCACGGGGACAAATCCCGCCAAAAAGCTTTTGAAACTTTGAAAGCATCAATTGTACTCAAAAAAGAGAGATTACAAAATCACAAAAGAGAAATCACCATACAAGCTTGCGAGGTAGGTGCAATTAAGTCATGCAGCATGCAGATTGCACATATGAGTTGCACAGATCTAGTTTACAAAACAATTATCAGGTATTTAAAAATTTATAGTGAGGCCCTTTGTATTGGCCAAGACATAAAAGCATAGGTTCCAAGAAATTACATCACAGAAATTGGGAACAAGAAATTGTGGTTACCTCTTGTCCATTAGGTGTTGCCTTAGAGTGGGTACCAGTTGCTCCATCTCCCACCGTTCTGACTTGTCAAACTCGCTTCTATTGATTTGAAAGAGTATATCTCTAAGAAGCTTCTTAATATCAGGAGTTCGTGAAACAGTTACTGAAGCACGGCAATCATACGGTTCTTCAATTTTCCGGTACACCTCCATGGCAAGAGTGGTCTTCCCCTGACCTCCAATTCCAAAGATGGCCACCACCTTTAGTTGCCTCTCTTCACACTTGAGCCACCCAATGATCTCCTGACGAGGAGCATCAATTCCCACCAGATCTCTCGCCTCCTCATACATCGTGGGCACTCTAGGGTCCAGGTGCACTGCAGGCTGGGCCATGCCAAGGTACTGATCGATGTTATATCGATCTCGCCTCTCTTTCTCCTGGACAACAAGAGCCTTGAGTTCTTGAATCTCTTTGCCAATTTGGCGGTCCTCCCACAGCTCCTTTATCTTACGCACCATGCTTCGCAGAAAGTTAACCTTGGCCTTTCCGGAGCTGTGAAGGAGCATGAAACGATCGACGCAGTCTTCAATGTCATAGGAGAGCTCACGCACCTTTCTCCTCCAATCCTTGGTCTGCTCATCGATCTGATCGTCATCCATGTCGGCAAGCACCAGCAGCGCGGCACTCATGCTGCTCAGCTCATCTCTCATGAAGCGGATACCATTCCTGAGGTCCCTGGATAGCTTCAACTCATTGCCGAGCAAGGTCGTCAGCTTCTCGACGGCGGAGTTCATCGCCGCAGTCGCGACGCTCACCATCACTCCAGCCATCATGAGCAGTGGAGCTCTCCTCCCCTTCTCTTCGTTTCTCTCACGGATAGATGCTAGTGTTGGTGTGGTGGCGTGAGACTGAGATTATGATTTGTGAATGCTTATCGCCAAGGCCACTGCTTTCTTGTAGAGAAGTGGCCGGCATGTTTAAGTGGCCGGCATGTTAGGTTAGATAGGCTGCTGAGTCAAGTCTCCATTGCTTTGACCCGAGGTGGCCGCTGGTACCCCAGAATCACTAGGCAATTTCGTGGAAACGTATATATTGTTAGTTTAAATCTAATCATCAGTTAGGAATATAACATACGAAACATTTAACCTAATCATGATCACACATCTCAGTAGCAAAGAACATGAGAAGATGATCTGACCAGCAGTAGTCGTCCATTAATTGCCTCTGATCCTTGTAGCTGATATGTAGATCATTAGATGTCGATGATGTTGATCTAGTAGCAGGGTTAGTAGTCCATTAATTGTCTCTGATCCTTGTAGTTGATGTAGATCAGTAGATGTCGATGATGTTGATGCAGTACCAGGTCAGCACAGTAGTATGAGCTCCTGCTTCTATACCTTTCAAAGCCCTTAGCAGATCAAACTGATTTTCACGGCTATGACATGTGCTTAAGGTTGTTTTCTCTTCTCTTATATTAATTTCGTCATAAGCCTCCCTCTAACATATATATACGCTATGTGAGGCAGGGGTTGAGTCCTTCTTGTCATTTAGGTTTGCTAACTGCGTCAATTATTTCCATGAAGCATATTGTGCAAAAACTTATCCAGGGTTAAGATTGAATTGTACCTTACTTCAGGCTTACATCACTCGTACACTGGCCAGTAATTATTTGATAAAAGCTTGATAAGGATTATACCTCATCGCTTAATACATATGTGTTCAATAACTATTTATTTGATCCTGGGTTATATCTTTTACAACAATCTATGTCAACATTACTAGGGATGGACATGGCTGGTAATGATCGAAGATTATCCTAAATCATTTTCCCTTTCATATTTTTATCTTGAAAATAAAAAGGAAACGATAATGACAGAATGGATACAATATCAGAGATAACGGAAACATCAGAAAAGGAGCCAATGGAGCGAAAAACATGTCGATGTCGTCGGATAACAATAGTTCAGATTAGAAACACTAAGAGCATCTCCAACAGTTTGTTAAATTCGGCCCAAGCCTCCGGGACGGGCCTCCGCTTCACTCCGTCAAAAGTTGGCCGCCCAATAATAATTATGTGTACTGAATTTGGAACATATTCAACACCCAAGAGTGTACCATCACACAAAGATGCAGCTATACTTGGTAGCATCCGAGTTCAAGCTTTGTAACCTGACTTCCTTACAAGCTGAAATGGCAGTTCTTGGAATTAACTGCTCCACAGGATCTGATAGTTCCATGGATACATTGTGAGCTAACAAGAGATCTAAGACAGCAGAAGTGTGCTTTAAATGCCACATGAAGATCAGCTCAAGTTTTCAGTGGAACTGGTAAATAACAAACAAGTGCCAATTATCTGTTCTAATTCATGTGCAGAACAGTAAAGTCCTTCAAGAGCTTACTTGTGCATCACGGGAGAACCCAATGCCCAGAACCAACTTTCTCTTTTTAATAAAGTAACCTTGCGCTTTGTTTTGGCTAGTGCTCACTGGATTGATTCTTCAACTTGAGTTGACAGAAAATCCACGAATAAGGGCTTTGGTCGTAAAGAAGCCAAAGTTTCAGAGTAGGCAGCATCATGTGGCTTACTTTACTTTCAGTGAAAGTTCAGTGGTAACTGCAATTTTCCTACCCGAAGATGCTACGCTTAATGGCCCTCGGCATATTATTGTCGATCAGGTCCTAATTCACTTATCAAAGTTGCTGCAATTACATGAGCAAAATTAGCAAGATGCTGATTGTTTCTAGTTTACTAGAGGATGTGCATGGATTGCTGTTGTGAGCGAATTTTCTCAATTGTCTGTATGATCTGCCCATCTTAGGGAGATGTCAGCTGCTGGAGCTCTCTGATGCATTTCATTCCTCGAATGATGACGATGGCGACTGCAGGTTTGCTCGGGACCCGGTGGTGTTGCTATCTCTGATGCATTTCAGTCCTCCAATGAATGATGACGATGGCGATGGAAGTGCAGGTTTGCTCGGGACCAGGTGCTGTGGCTAAGGTTTTTTTTTTTTTTTTTTTTTTTTGGGGATGCTGTGGCTAAGTTCTTGTTCAAGCTGGGCAAAGCCGAATTCTGAGGGAGGATTGTCATGGTGGTCTTGGGCTGCATCCACAGTATGGGCCTAGAAAATGCAGGCTGGGCTTTGCAATGGCTAAGCGTGAGTGTTCGTTGGGCCGCACAAAGCTCAATGGCACCGGGTGGGCTCTCGGCCCATGCAAGCAGCGGAGATGCAAATTCTAGGCTCTTGGGGGAAAAAGAAGTCTGGCGATGTTATTTCATTGATTGAGAAACGTACCTGTGGAAAAGGTAGTAGGTAGGGATCTTTTCGAAATTTGTTTTTGTGAATTTTTCATGTCATGTTTATATAATCCCCTCATATATTATATTATTATTATTCAAAAATACTGACTGGCGTTACATTATACTACTAACCAACTTGATTAATTATTAGTGTTTAGGGGCAGGCGTGTCTGCACTGAGCTTGTGTAGCATAACACCGACGAGTTCCTCCCCAATACAGCAGTAGCACTTGTTATCTTTGCATGGAAGCAATACTTGTCTACATTGTGCTCTTGTTCGCGCAATAATTCCTTCTTCGGCTGAAGCTGGAGCAGGAACAGGAGCGCCCACTTCATCTGTGCCATGATCTGTTTGTGAAAGGTAATAAAGGATAAGTGTTTTACCAACAAATAAACCACAACGATGGTTTGAGAATATTTTTGTAGAATGTTTTAGCAACATTGATTTATTTTTGTAAAATGTTTTAGCAACAGATTATTGTTGATATAAATCCACATTATAAAGCAGAAGTAATTATTTGAGTAATCTAACACAAACATGGGAGTATAATAGGTCACCAATTCTCCAGGACAGATAGATAAATATCATCATGGTATAACATCGTCTCATAACAAATTATCTACCAAAGCACACTTGTTTCTGTAGTTTTCACTTACCATTCCCCTGCACATGAGCAGCAAAGTATCCGAGGAGAAGTAACGAGAAAAAGCAGTAGCGCATCCACACGCCTTGTATACTTCACCATGTCGTAAGAAAAATGAAGAAATTCCTCGCGATTCTTGGCTAGAAGAGAGTTTATATGTATGTGCAATGCTGGCTTGTTCTACGCAGTACTACATATATAGAGAGAGGAGAAACCTAGTAACTGTTGAGTAGTATTGATCAAAGACAGGCTAGTCCAGAATCAGCAGTGGTTTATCTCTTGCCACTTCTGTGACAAGTTTTAAATCCTTTCCTTTTATTTTTAGACAAAACTGCTAACTATTTATTACAGAGACTGAGAGGCTGGGCATACATATCAAATCCTTCTGTAGTCAGTTTTTGTTACTTTGATGAGCTATGTTGTGACATGATACCAAATAATATCTTCCTATTTTAAGACAGGCTGGTCACTCCAATCAGTAGTGATTTATTTTCAAGTAACTCCATCCCAAAATACATTAAGTTTTGGTTTATTCTAAGTTGAACTATTTTAAATTTAACCAAACTTATACAAATAATAATTAGCATATCCCAAAATACACTAAGTTTTAGTTTACTCTAAGTCGAACAATTTTAAATTTAACCAAACTTATAGAAATAATAATATTAATAATAATAATTAGCATATGTGATACTAAATAAGTACAAGGTGAGTATTTATTTCATAATCCATACAGTGCTAATTTAATCATTGATATTGGTATTTTCTCCTGCTCCTTTCATATTGAAATGTAGTGTATTCTAAACATTTTTAAGATAGATTAAGAAGAAATACAAAGACGTAATACCGTTACTTCATTTTTTTAAAAATATATATATATATAATTTCCTAGACGCTAGCTGTTATCCGCATGGTTAAATGGATTTACATAAATAATGTCTAGCCAATACGGGTTTTTAGAAACTTATCACCTGATTTTTCTCATGCATTTGCACTACCTTTCAGCTATATTTGCACTGTCTTGTTACTATATTTACAACGACTCATTCACTGTAATTTATTAGTTGCAGTGATGCAATTTGAGAGAAGAAAATGTCTGCATCCCATCTTTGAGAAGAGAAACAGGCAACACAACACCCCAAATAGTAATAATAAATAAAACAACCATTACATACTAGAACCAACCTTTCCAACAGAAAAAACAACGAAAACAAGCAAAACAAGCACGCCAACTAACCAAGACAAGATCACGATGAAATGGTCACCGCAGCTTTGCACGCATCTAGGGTAGACATTATACGTCCTCATCCCATCCCAAAAATTGAAATCACTCGGGCCAAGCAATGCCTTCAAATAGTAATAATAAATAAAGCAACCATTATGTACTAGAACCAACCATTCCAACAGAAGAAATAACAAAAACAGGCACGCTACAAAACCATTATGAAATAGGCATCGTAACTTTGCACGCAGCTCGGGTCGATGTTATATGTCCCAATCCCATCCTTGAAAAAGAAAATCACATGGGCCAAGCAATGCCTTCAAATAGTAATAATAAATAAAGCAGCCATTATGTACTAGAACCAACCATTCCAAGAGAAGAAATAACAAAAACAAGCAAAACAAGCGCGCTAACAAACTAAGACAAAACCATGATGAAATAGCCATCGTAGCTTTGCGCAGCTTGGGTCGGCGTTATATGTCCTCATCCCATCCCTGAAAAAGAAAATCACACGGGCCAAACAACGCCTCCAAATAGTATAATAAATAAACCAACCATTACGTAATAGAACCAAACATTTCAAGAGATGAAATAATAAAAAAAAAGCAAACCAAGCACGCTAAAAGGCCAAGGCAAGGCCACCATGAAATGGCCACCGTAGTTTTTGCACGCATATAGGGTCGCCATTCTACGTCCCCATCCCATCCCAAAAAGAGAAATCACACGGGCCAAGCAAGACCTATAAAAAGTAATAATAAATAAAACAACCATCACGTACTAGAACCAACCTTTTCAAGAGAAAAATAACAAAAAAACAAGCATCACAAGCACGCTAACAGACTAAGACCAGACCATGATGAAATAGGCATCGTAGCTTTGCACGCAGCCCGGGATGACGTTATATGTCCCCATCCCATCCCCCGAAGAAAAAAATCGCGCGGGTCACACAACACCTTCAAATAGTAATAATAAATAAAGCAACCATTACGTACTAAAACCAACATTTCTAAGAGAACTAACAAAAACAAGCAAAAGAAGCACGCCAACAGACCAAGTAAGACCACGATGAAATGACCATTGCACCTTTGCACACAGCTAGGGTCGACGTTATAAGTCGACATCCCATCCCTAAGAAGGGGATCACACAGGCCACACAATGCCGACAAATAGTAATTATTAACCATTACATACTAGAACCAACTTTACAGAAAACAAGCACAATAATAGACCAAGAAAAAAAACAGATCAAGACAAGACAACGATGAAATGGCAACATAAACTTTGCACACAGCTAGAGTTCATGTTATCCACTGCTGACTGCTTCTTGCGACCCCGTCATTGTCAGCAGCAGCGTTCGGCCGCTGGATGCTATGCACAAGAGCTAACAGAACGGGTAGATTATTATAATCAGGTAGATTATTATAATCTCTCTTGCTTTAACCACATGGACTGGACGAGTTAATCACTTCCATCCTGGTTTTACCACCATGCTGCACGTCCATACGTGGCATGCTGCGTTTTCACTACTACTACTAATAGTACTACCCACTTACTCCCAAGTCCCAACAACGCAAGAAGTTGTTTACATACTGATACTGCCTAGATTACCCTAATCAGTTAAGTACACACTGCACGTTACTAAACATGGTGAACAACTGTGGCACCACGTGGCGTTAGAAAAAAAGACCCACAGAAACAACACAGGCGCAGGCGATGAGACGAGAACACGGTTGCCCCGGCTCTGTTCACTGGCACTCGTCGCATTGCCGCCCCAAGCCCCCCAAGCCCCCGGCCGGCGTCCGCTATTTATACGTACTCCGGACGTGGGCATCCTCCAGCACCAGAGCTCATTGCTTCGCTCCACACACCCGTAGGTCCCCCTCCGCTCCCTTCTTCCTCCCCTGTTGTGGTGTTGCCCAGCTTGCTTTAACCGTCATTTGTTCAGCATTCATGTTCTTCTTCTTGGACACATATTGTGGAGAGGCTCACTGAATGTCTGGATCCTCTGTTGTGTCTCTCTTGCTACCGTTTCGGTTTTGTTTTTGGACCAATCAGCTAGAGTGCTAGAGTGCGATAGCTAGATTTTGTTTTTGGACCAGTCAGCTAGAGTGCGATAGCTAGATTTTCGTCTTCGGTGCCATTTTTAAATGTATATATAAGGATATTTCACCTAGTCTGTTACTTATTTAATAGGTTTTTCTATTTTACATAATTGCTAAATCTTGCAATTTGGAATACAATTTTACCTAATCTCTTGGTATATTTTAGAAAATGGGATGATGAAGATTATCCCGAGAACAACTTTTTCTGGAATTTGTGCATAGATAAAATAAAGATAAAAACATCCCCTTTTTTTTTTTTCTGGGGCTGCTGATGACAACCGTTTGTTAGTTGTCGCTATTACGCTAATCTGGTATCGTGAGAGGAAGAAGAGGTGCTGCAAGTCCATTCGGTGGCCTTCTCAGTTACCAGATCATGGGGAGTAGGAAACAGGGATCCGTTGGTCTGCTTTCCTTGGCTGCTAGTATTCATGTCTTCGCAAAAGCAGCATGATGGTTTCTGTTGTTTGTAACCACTGGACTATTCAACTTTCCTATAAGTTCTCCCTGTTAGGATCTAGACTAGATGTTTTCATGAAATGCTAGGGAACCTCGTTTATTGGATTGCGCCCCGTTTTAGAACAGCAGAGGCTTTTCTCATCTGTTGAAAATAAGAACATGAAATAAATCTTGCTCCATAAATGCATACTACTGGAAAGTTTCAAATGATATTAATTCATCATTAGTACTAGCCTCTTAGGTGCTTCTTTCTTTCTCTCTCTCTTTTTTTTTTTTATGAAGGAACTGCTTCTTCATATTGCAATTAATTTAGAGGCAAAGCTATCTGTTGCTTTATAATCTCTTTGTTTTTTTTTTTTTTTTGAGATTACACACTACAACGTAGACGCTCAACACGCATGCACAGTCACCCTACGAACACACATGTAGCTAGAGAGTATACTACAACAGAAGGGCCTAAGTTTACATGTTCCAATAGCACAGGCACTTCAATTTTCTTGAGAGAGAAAAAAAATGACATTCATTTCAGCATATACGGCGAACCTTGACATTGTGCAACTCCATAGCAGAACTTTGACTGGCTCTTATATTGTGTCATCAATAGCTAAATAATCTTAATTGTTGGAAACTACTTTCAAAAACAAATTTGGTGATTTTTATCACAAAACATACATGCTAGATGAATTATAGAACAATATTAAAAAAAAATATTATTTTCTTTTCTTGAAACCTCATTTGCTGTTAATGGGGGTAAAAGAACTTGATCTTATTATTCTGTTATACCGGTTATTGCATGATTTAAATTCATGATACTTATAGGACTTCATCTAACAACATGTTGTAGTGTTGGTTCTGTTAATAGGGATTTAAATTCATGATACTTATAGGACTTCATCTAACAACATGTTGTAGCGTTGGTTCTGTTAATAGGCATGTGAACTGCAATAGCCCATGGGGCAAAAATCCGTGATGCCTAGTGTGTTTAGCATTATAATATTTTATCAAAATTATAACTTCGATCAGCTTAGAAATTTTTTCTAACTACATCACCTATGTAATTCATCTTTAGACAGGTTATCTAAAACTAAAGTGGTGTTTTCTATAATTTCTCAAGGTTTGGAAAGAAAAGGGAACAAAATCCATCCACGATATACTATGGAAACAAGGACTTGTCTTATGTGTTGAACCATTGTATATGTTGTAGGACATTGACAAAATCTTTTGTTTTGCATCACATTGGGGTGTTATTACTTTAAATTACTGATTGCTTTCCACTGCCCTTTTACCAGTTATGTAGGAGTGATATCTGGTGGTTTTTTGTTTCAAAAAGAAGACAGAAGAAATGTCTTCCTCGAGGACTAACCAAAGCTCTCGGGCAAGGATATTAGCACAAACAACCCTTGATGCTAAACTCAATGCAGAGTATGAAGAATCTGGTGAACCACACAAGTTAATATCAATGGAGAGTGCCTCATCTTCAGTAATCTTCACAGATCTTGCACGGCAATCACAGATCATTCGACTTTGTTGTTCATGCAGAGAAACCTGGTAGCTTGAGGGACATCAGTGGTTGGATAGTGCAGGCCTAGATATGGCTCCATTCCAGGTTTGGTGATCTCAGCAAGGACCTCCCATGGTCATCTTCATGGAACTTGTAAGCCATAACCCTGTCATAACCTGTAAGGTCAAAGACTTCCTTAACCACGGTATTGCATAAGGCCTCCTTCAGCATATTGGCCCTTTCAATATGCTGAAGGAGGCCTTATGCAATACCGTGGTTAAGGGAGTCTTTGACCTTACAGGTTATGGCAGGGTTATGGCTTATAAGTTCCAAGAAGATGACCATGGGGAGGTCCTTGCTGAGATCACCAAACCTGAATGAAGCCATATCTAGGCCTGCACTATCCAACCATTGATGTCCCTCAAGCTGCCAGGTTTCTCTTCATGAACAACAAAGTCAGAATGATCTTTGATTGTCATGCAAGATCTGTGAAGATTATTGAAGATGAGGCACTCTCCATTGATATTAACTTGTGTGGTTCAGCTCTTAGAGCAGCACATGCCATCAATAAACCTCAGGTATGCTTTATTCTTGGAAAACACTCAAGAGCACAGGTCTGAATGAAGAACAGATGAGGCTTGTCAGTGTCGCAGATAGTTGTCATCACCAGCTAAACAAGATACTTGCCGACTTAGATCAACATAACATTACTGACAAGTAATCTTCTTGCCAACTTTTAAACTGTTTTATTAGATTCTTGTATTTACTTTCATCTACCTCGTTATTTGACAATTATCTGAACTATAGGTTAATGGTATGACTTAATTTTGTTTCACTAACTATATTGAAGCTTATAACCATATTCAGTACTACCAATTTAATATTTCTGTATCATTATGTTCACAGGTCAAGTTGCTTGGGTTTGAATATGGCTGAATTTATGTTGCAAAATGTGGTGGTGTCTGCTGTAAGTCAAGTAGTGATAGGTTGCGGGGGTAAAGGTATCAGAGTTGCTTGCAGCCTGCCAGAGAGATTCATGAAGCAAAAAGTTTACGGGAATGGTATCCGACTCCAACAGATCCTCTCTGACTTCTTATTTGTTTCGGTGGAGTTCTCTCCTGTTGGTGGCTCTGTTGATATCTCTTCCAAACTGACTAATAACAGCACTGGGGAAAACCTTCATCTCATAGACTTCGAACTTAGGTACATTGGGCATGCTCATTTGCGTGCAGACAGTCATTTCTGAATAGGAAAATTGGAAATCATTAGGTATGAACTATGAAGGCTTAAATTATTTTTTTGTTTATGGCTTTATGGTTTTCAGGATCAAGCACCAAGGAGCAGGAGTCCCAGCAGAAATATTGTCACAGATGTATGAGGAGGACAAGAAAGAGCAGTCCGATGAGGGCTTGAGCCTTCTTGATTCCAGAAACCTTCTGAGGCTCATGAATGGTGACATACATCACGTTAGGGAAGCTAGCATGTCAACCTTCATCCTCACTGCTGAACTCGCTGCAGCTCCTTCAGCAGATGGACAATGAAGATATCACTACAACAAGTGTCAAATGGTATGTTCGCTAGTTTGGGTTAAGGTAGTCTGTAGTGTTTGTTTACATGCAACTGCTGCTTTTTAAACGTAGAACTGTCAGTAGTTCTGCTAGAATTATATAGGTAAAGAAGGGTGCTGGTTGTGTAGACCTTACTTTATTGACTTTGCCATGTAAGCTCTGTAACATTAATGGGTGTTTTTTTGTGACTGATACCTGCCACAAGAACATGTAACCTTGAATGCTTAGCTAAGGATAAAATGACTCTGCAATTTCCCAAATCCTAATATAATTATATTTTTTTTTAGATAATGGAAATTATATTCTGGCTTCATCATCCGAGGATGCATCGGGCCAACAAAATTACAACTGAAAACAGTGTTACAGGTAAGACAAAAGTCACCCGAAAACACCGGTGCACTTTTTAAAACTAAAACAACTAAAACTCATCCACCATTGGAGACTCCGGATCCTGTAACACAGCAACAGCATAAGGTCCCACAAGCGTGTGCGATGAGCCGCCACCTTGATGCCGGCGTCGGCCGACATCCAAGGGATCTTCCACCAGGCGGCGTCTCCAACGAAAAATGCCATCCAAAGACGCCATCGCCGCCCACCGAACTGGTGTAGGTTTTCACCGTAGAGATCCACCGAAAAAGACGGCGCCTCCGGCGAGGAAAGTGGCGCCCTCGGGCGTCACCGCCCGTCATAGTAGTGGCGGCCAATGCCATGTCCCCCGGGGCCACGCCCGTTCACGCCAACCGCCCGGCGACGTGCACCATCGCCGAAATAGAGATCCGGAAAACAAATGCCGGCGTCCACCGCCATCCCGGCCGTCCCTTTCCATGACTCCTCCACCTTGACGTGCGCTGTGGAAGCCACCATGGCCGGCCACCGGGTTCATCCCCGTACACCAACCCAATTGCTTCACCGCCGCCGCCGTCCGAGCACCGCCACCATGGTCGGCGTCTTTGCGACGCCCATCGTCCCCGTCGCCGGATCAGCCCACCGGGTTCTCCAGCGCCCCGGATAAGGGCGGTCGGCTAGCGCCACCATGGGGTCGAACCTCTTCCCCTGCTCCGCCCAAAGCCCCGTGCTCCCATTGCCACCGCCACGACGTCAGCATCGCCTCCAAATCACTGCCTCCGAAGACCCCTCCGCCAACACCTCCACCACCGCGGCCTGGTCGGAGTGGCAGTCCCAAGACGACACCGGGGACGAACCGAGCTGGGGATGCCGGAACCCTACCCCAGGGCACCGGTTGCGCTCACCGTCGCCCGACTAGCCCATAGGGCGACCCGACTGCCGTCGCCGCCGTCCAGCCGGTCCCCTGCCGGGCCACCCTGATCACCGGCCACCGCCGCATGAAGATGCGGACCTCGCCATCCTACCGCCGTTGCCCGGCGTCGTCGATCCGGATGGGCGTTGGGCAGATCCGGCCACAGGGCCATGGATCCGATCGCAAGGGCGAACGGCCGCCGCCGTTGGTTACCCCCGCCGAACTCCCCAACAGCTCGGTGCGAGAGGGGAAACCGAGCGCCGCCAGCGCCCCCCCGCCGCCCGCCTTCCCGGCCAGCCGTCCGGCCTTGCCGGGCGACCGGCCTCGATGCGGCGGCACGGCCTGAGATCGAAGGGGAAGGGGCGGCGCTAGGGTATCGAGGAGGCTCCGCGTCGCCCGCCGAGGGAGGCGACCGGGGGAGGGCACGAAGTTAATTTCGGGGACTAATATAATTATATGATAAATGAATAAGATACCATGTTCTTTCCATGTGAAGGATAAAGATACATAGATCTCCTACATATTCTCAGAACAGAGGATAACAATTATGACTAATTCCAATTAATTGGTTTATCTGTATTGTTTCATGTGTACTTCAAGTAACCCGTTGCTAAAAAATTTTTGTTTCTACCCTTGATGCCAGCTCTCTCAGAGTTCATTCGAAAACCACGGTTTTGCGGAGAATGGGAAATGTTGCAGCCTCTAGGATCACCGAATGCATAAGAAATAAGATTGACTTGTACGATTGTTTCTTAGGGGAAAAGTTGTATAGGCATAGTAAGGCTCCATACTACTGCTCTGTTTCTGCCTGTAACCCAATTGTGTAAGTTTTTAACTTCAGAAAAAAAAAAAAAAAAAACCCCTACTTGTGAGGTTCAAGTTAAGCTCATATGAATAATAAAAGTGTTTTTCTTATAAAAAAAAACTTGATAAATTGTCGAATTTAGCGGCACCTTTGGTCTTCTTACGGCCCATGCGCTGTGTATGTCGTGGTGTAGTGTACTGGTATAAGCTGATTATGCCTAGTGGGCTAACCACAGCTCTTGTTCAGCCTTTTGGTTCACAGTTTAAACTCTGGAAAGCGACTTGGTGTTCTAAAAACAATTTGAGTTGGCTGAAATTATGTCCTTGGTGTTCTGATAGGATTTAAGTTGGCTGAAATTCTTGGGGAAAAATCTACCAATATTTTGAGGATGCTATTACAGTTGGACATGTGGGTGTAGGATGAGAATATGGTGTATAAAGTACCCATGATATATTCATCCTTTTGTTTGTACGAAAATGAAAGAGAGAATGAGGGAATACTCAATACATTGAATGGTGATAGAAGTGTTTACATATAGGCTATGAGGGAGCTAATAATAGCAAGCCTCATGCCGAGTGTTACTCCCTAACACCATTCTCTAACACTCTCCCACAGTCGAAACTAGGAGCACCGCGTACATTGAGACTGGACCTAAACTCGGTGAAGACGGACGTCGGCAAACCTTTGGTGAAGACATCGACTTATTGCGACGTTGTGGGAACGTGCGGGATCTTGCGGACCTCACCGAGGGCGACTCGCTCTCGACGGTGTAGATCAATCTCGACATGCTTGGTTCGGCCGATGCTTGGACTGGATTGCTGGAGAGGTAGACTGCACTGACATTGTCACAATAGACCACGGTAGCGCGAAGAAGAGGATGATGAAGCTCCTGCAGAAGTTGTTGGCGCAACCAGCGGGCCGGCAACACCATTCGCCACCGCCTCGTACTCCGCCTACGCACTGGACCCGGCCACGATAGGGTGGCGTTTGGACGACCGGGAGATGAGATTGTCCCGAGGAACACGGCATAACCAGAGGTGGACTTGCGCGTGTCGACATCCCGCCCAATCAGCATCCGTGTAGACAATAAGATCAGCCGGTGTGGTCCGGTGAAGGTGAAGACCGAGGTCCAAAGTACCCTGAAGATAGCGAAGAATCCGCTTCATAGCACCAAGATGAGGCTCCCGAGGATCATGCATATACAAGCAGACCTGCTGAACAGCGTAGGCAATATCCCGGACGGGTGAAGGTGAGGTATGCTTGTAAGGCGCCAGCGATGCTACGATAGGAGGTGGGGTCGGCCACAACAACACCATCAGCAGGCAGCTTGGCGTGAGTATCCACAGGAGTACTGCAAGGCTTACAGTTGAGCATACCAGCACGGTCCAGAATCTCCAGCATATACTGACGCTGTGAGAGGAACAGACTGTCATGTTGGCGATGAACGCTAACTCCAAGAAAGTGGTGGAGGGGCCCCATATCTGTCATAGAGAATTCCCGATGGAGAGCTGCAATAATCCGCTGAAGAAGACTCGTAGAGGAGGTCGTCAGAACAATGTCATCAACATAGAGAAGCAAAATAGCCATATCGGAGCCATGACGGTAGATGAAAACTGAAGTATCAGACTTGGCCTCAATGAATCCAAGAGAGATGAGGTAAGAGGCAAACCGATGGTGCCAGGCTCGCGGAGCTTCAATCCATAGAGAGACTTGTTGAGGCGGCAGACGAACTTCAGGGTCCGGAGGGATCAGCAAAACCGGTCGGTACAGTACGCGATACGATCTCCTTCAAGGTGCCATGCAGGAATGCATTCTTCACATCAAGTTGATGAATAGGCCATGAATGAGAGAGTGCCAGTGTGAGGACTGCACGAGCGGTTCTTGGCTTGACCACGAGGCTGAAAGTTTCATCATAGTCAATGCCCGGGCGCCAGGTGAAACCACGGAGAACCCACCGTGCCTTGTAGCAGTCAAGAGAAACATCAGACTTGAGCTTGTGACAAAAATCCACTTCCCTCAGAACAAGGTTGACACCACAGGGCCGAGGAACCGGGGGTCCGTGTCATTTGCCCGGCAGAGCATCAAACTCCTCCGCATAGCCCGGCGCCACACGGATCGGCAAGTGCTGAATCTGACGGAGGAAGGCACCGGGGGCGTTGTCGCCGCATGGAGGTTCAGCGGTCGACGGGTGGCGCGGCCCCGCCCTTGCCACGCGTCGGCGCGCATGCCGTGGCGCATTTGTGACAGGGACGACCGTCTGGGGCGCGTGGCGCCGTCGCGGCCGGTGAGGCGACCGGCACCGCTAGCACCAACAACCCGACGGCGTCCGCAGGGCAGCAAAGACCGGGTCGTCACGTCGAGGGAGCACCGCCACCGGGCGCAGCCGAGCCGGGCGCGTGGGAGGCCACCGGGGCACCAGCCGGTGGGGGCTAGGTGCGAGCGCATCACCACCGCCGGGCTGGGGCTGCCCGGTGCGGCATCCATGCCGCCGGGAAGACGAACCCGTGATACACTCTTGACCCATGGGGCGAAGAGGAATCATCAGGCGCTGTCCAAAAATCAAGTGTGGTGGGATCCCGGGGCGAGGTGGACATATCGGGTAAGGAAAACACCGCTTCATCGAAGACGACATGTCTAGAGATGATAATGCGGTTAGAATGAAGGTCAAGACACCGATAGCCCTTGTGATCGGAGGAGTACCCCAGGAAGACACACATGGAGGAGCGTGGTGAGAGCTTATGTGGAGCTGTGGAGGACAGGTTAGGATAGCAAGCACAACCAAAGACACGAAGGTGAGTGTAAGAGGGTTGTGTGCCATGGAGGGCGAGGTAGGGTGTTCGGCCGTCTAGGGTTTTTGTGGGGTGGCGGTTAAGGAGGTAGGTGGCAGTGTGGAGTGAGTCCGCCCAATAAACCGGAGGTAGACTAGCCTGAAATAGGAGTGAGCGCACAATGTTGTTAATGGTGCGTAGAATGCGCTCAGCCCGCCCATTTTGTTGGGAGGTGTATGGGCACGAAAGGCGAAGAATGACCCCATGAGTGAGGAAGAACGTGCGGGCCGAGGAATGGTCGAATTCACGGCCATTGTCGCACTGAACTGCCTTGATGGAGGAGTCGAACTGCGTGCGCACATACGAGAAGAAATTAGTGAGAGTAAAAAAAGTGTCGGATTTGAGGCATAAAGGAAAAGTCCAGCTGAAATGAGTGCAATCATCAAGAATGACAAGGTAATATTTATAACCAGAAACAATAACAATTGGAGATGTCCAAAGATCACAATGTATTAAATCAAAGGGGCGAGGTGCGCGGGAATTTGACATGTTAAAAGGAAGACGCACATGGCGGCCTAGCTGACAGGCATGGCAAACATGAGTGTCATCGCGCTTTATTGCATGAAATAGCATGTGAATTAATGAGCTTGGACAAGGCCTCATGACCGACGCGTGACGAGACGGCGATGCCATAGGGTGGTTGAGCCAGCGGTAGCGATGAGGGGGCAAGTGGTGCTTTGTGGATCTTTGGCGAAAGAACGGGTAGAGATCTCCCCGTGCTATTGCACCTAGCGATCACGCTCCGTGTGCGGAGGTCCTTCACGAAAAGGCCAAAAGGATCAAACTTCGATGGAACAGTTGTTATCAATGGTAAACCGATGAACGGAAATTAAATTCTTAATAATGCCAGGGGAAACTAGAACATTAGAAAGATTTAAAGGACGTCGCGGTGTGATAAAAGAGTGAGATCCTACGGAGGTAACGGGAAGCGTAGCTCCATTACCGACAATGATTGATGAAGGACCCGATGACAAGGGAGGGTGAGAGGAGGAAATTATACCAGCATTGTTGACCATGTGGGCGCCAAAGACCGAGTCAACATACCAATCGCCGGGCGGGGAGGTGTCGGCGTCATGGTGCTAAAGTTGCTTGGCGAAGGCGATGACGTGTCGGCGGACCCACCGCGTGCATCGGGCTCCATGGCTGGCGCTGCCTAGCGGCGGAGGCGTCGGCTGCCCATAGCCGGCCCCCGGAGGAGGGCCGAAGCTGCGAGGGAGCCTCGTATCGGTCCCGCATACGCACGGTGCACGGAAGTGGGGCTGCTGCTACTGCTGCTAGGGAACCATCGTGAGGGCCTGCTGTGGCGGGCGATAGTGACCGCCATGTCCGCCGCCGGCCGTGGGGTTCGCCCGAACGAACCGCGCCCCCCCACGTGTTGTAGAGGAATGGGGGCGGACGCCGGCTACCGGGCTGCAGGGGCTGTTGTCGCTGCCCGCCACGCGCCCGGCGCTGGCGGTTGCCCCGCCACCGCCAGGGTTTTTGACCACCGGGGGTTGCCGCCGTGGCCAGGCGCGCCACCACTCGTGCCGCGGCCGCCAGGCCGGACCGCGACCACCGGACCCGAGTCGGTGAGGAGGGCTGGTGGTGGCGGAGGCGGGGGGTTGGTGTTGCCGGCGACGTCGTCGAGGTCGATCTCCTCCAGAAGAAGTAGTGTGCGGGCCTCGGCGAAGGTGGGGAACGGTAGGCGCATCTTGATGTTGGTCACCATGGGGCGGAACTTGTCGCTGAGGCCCCGCAGCAGCGTGAGGACGAGGGTCCGGTCGCCTACCGGATCGCCGAAGTCCTTGAGGTTGGCCGCCATGGTCTCCAGCTTGCGGCAGAAGTCCGTGATGGAGGACGCGCCTTGCTTCACGGTGCGGAACTCCGCGGACAGCAGCAGCGCGCGCGACTCGCGCTGGCCGAGGAATTCGTCCTCGAGATGGAGCCAGGCGGTGCGGGCGTTGGGGTTCTTCAGCATGGTGGACTGCTGGAGATCGGCGTTGATCGTGCCGTAGATCCACATGAGGACGGTGCAATCCATTTGCACCCAGGCCGGCCGATCGTCGTTCACCACATCGGTGAGAACGTGGTCGGTGAGGATGTACTTGCCCAGGGCGACGAGGAAGAGGTGGCGCCAGCGATTGTAGTTGTTGGCGGCGCGATCCAGGACGACCGGGACGAGTGCCTTGATGTTGTTGACGGCGATGGCGGCGCTGTGGGAGTCGGCGTGCTTCGCCTCGAACTCGTCGAGGGCCTTGGTGCGGGCCTCGGCAGCCTCACGGTCGCGCTGCTCTTGCGCCTCACGCGCAGCGCGCAGTTCCGGGGTTTCTGCCATGGCGAGGAATCGGCGGCGGTGATGTGGATCGGCGACGGCGGGCGGATTGGGGTCACGGCGGCCCTTTATCTCTGTTTTTTTTTCCTTTTTTTTTCTCTCTCTGTTTTTTTTTTTTTTTACCCGCACCGATCAGTCACGCGGACCTGTGCCGCAAGGACACGCGCGCGCGTGTAGTCGATCGCGCGGAGATCAGGGTCACGCGGAGTGAGTCCGCACGGACACACCCGCGCGCGAGGAGCCGATCGCGCGGAGCTGCGCGACGCACGCGACGAAGGTCGGGGCGGAGCCGCGCGACGTACGCTACGAAGACGAAGCTGACATTGGCCTCGCGGATCGGGGGAGTCGGACTGGGCGCGCGACGAAGACCACCCGCGCGCGAGGAGTCGATCGCGCGGAGCTGCGCGACGCACGCGACGAAGGTCGGGGCGGAGCCGCGCGACGCACGCGACGAAGGCCGGGGCGGAGCCGCGCGACGTACGCGACGAAGGCGAAGCTGACGTTGGCCTCGCGGATCGGCGTCGCGTGGATCGGGCGGAGTCGGGCTGGGCGCGCGACGAAGACCGAGGTCGGGGCAGCGCGACGAAGCGGACGTAGCGGATCAGGTGTCCACGTACGCGGACGGAGGTTGGGTTGCCGCGCGACGAAACGGACGTCGCGGTCGATCGGGGCAGGTGGCCGCGCGATCGGGATGGGGTTGCCGGCGAGTGGACTCTGTGGCGGCTGGCGGCGCGCTCGTGATCGAGGAGCGACGCGGCGGAGGGAGCCGGCGAGTGGACTCTGCGGCGGCTGGCGGCGCGCTCGTGAGGAGCGACGCGGCGGAGGGAGCCGGCGAGGGGACTCTGCGGCGGCTGGCGGCGCGCTCGTGAGGAGCGACGCGGCGTTATCTGCGGAAGCGAAGGAACGGGATCGTACCTTCCCGTGATACCATGAAAGAGAGAATGAGGGAATAGACAGTACATTGAATGGTGATAGAAATGTTTACATATAGGCTATGAGGGAGCTAATAATAGCAAGCCTCATGCCGAGTGTTACTCCTAACACCATTCTCTAACAGAAAATTAGGCTCCCTACAACATGCTCACATTCTGAATGGAGAATGGTGTGCCTGATTGCGGCAATGCAGCCCAGATCATGAACACTTCACAGATTAGCAATAAGGTAGTAGCCGAGGGGAGGACCGCCGTACCGCCATACCATTCATGCAGGCCGGAGTAGAGCTCGAAGACTCAAAGCGTCTCTGAGTAGCTCGGTGGCAAACGGCCTCCGTCCTGCCACCACGTCCGTGCCGTCGCGGCGTTGCGTCTCCCCTCCGGCCGGATCTGTCACCATCTTCGCATTACCGTGCAGGGCTTCGTGATGGCGAAGCCGTTCGTGGTTAATTTCTTGCACGACACGGGGACGTCGTTGTGGCGGTGTCGCCGCCGCCTCCTCGAGGTGACCACCGCGGCACCGCAGCCGCCAGCCGGCCATAGGGCGTTGTTGCAGCGGTTGAAGAATCTCATGGTTGACTCTTGGCTGTGGTCGCTAGCAAGAACAGGATTAGTTGCAGCTGCAGCCGCGTTAACAATCAAGTGCCCATAGCAATCCACGGTGGCTAGGTAGGAGTGGTAGCTATCTATCCACTTTTTTTTTTTTTTTTAGAAACACGCGTAATAGACTCGAGCAGATTAACTAAATAGAGATAGTTGGGGCAAAAGAACCAGCTCTAACACACTGCCTATTTTACCCAATAGATTTGTTGGGTATCCAAATCATCCCGAACATGCTTTCTAAAAAAATAATTCCTCTTTTTTTTTTCAAAGAAGCGGTTGTCGATTGGTCCATATTCAAATAAGACAACAAGAGCTTCTATCGGCTCTACTTGATTCTTCCTCTTAACCAGTTCACTTTTCCTTTCCAACTCGCTATCCTAGTTGAAAGGTTTTGAATGGCTAGAGGAGGGGTCAATAGCCTATAAAAATTTCTACAACAACAACACTTGAAAGAATATTAGACAATAAGATGACGAAGCTAGTTTTATGATGCTCTACAAGTGATGCAAGCCACCCACCACAATTTCTAGTTAAGCTAATGTCTCTAGTTCACTCACAAACCTATGTTGCTAAATTACTAATAGGTGAACAATCTACACAAATAGATAAGCAAGAGCTACACAACACTAGCAATAAATATAACTACTCAATCTACACAAGATATCTCTACACAAGATATATATCAATGTAAGTAGGGAGGAGATGATAGCTTATACCGACGGTGTAGAGTACGGGATGAACTAATCAATCACAAATTGAATACCAAAAATCCACAACAAGAGATTGACACGATGTTGTAATCCGAGGTTCACTTGCTTGCCGGCAAGTTAGTCCCCGTTGTGGCCATGCACTCACTTAGAGGTTCACTAGCTAATCGGCGTTACAAAGCCGAATCCGCAACCAGGTGCCGCACAACCAACACAAGAGAGGATCCACAAGCCACGAGTAAACCATTGGAGTAGCCAATTGCGATAGGCTCAAGAACCCCTCACAAATCTACCGGTGTGGCCTCAAGACAACCACCAGTTCGAGCTCAACACCACCACTACTCCAAGCCGCTAGGGAATCGATAGCCAACACGTAGAACAAGTGCCTCTAGATACAAGCTGTCAAGCAAATGCACTTGAATCTCACTCGATCTGTGCAAACACGCAAGGATATGAGTGGAGCCTATGTTCAACTCTAGGGAGTGTTAGAATGTTCAAATTGCCAAGAGAGATGACCCCAAGCCGGCCAAATAATATTTATAGGCTCCCATCAAACACACATAACGGTTAGAAAAATTCTAGCCGTTATCGCGGGCACTAGACGCTCTGGTCTTGAGCACCTGACGTTGCCGCCAGCGTCTGGTGTGTACATCTCATCCACGTGTCCTATTCAATTCAAACTTGGCCTCCGGATCTTCAACGTTCACGTCAGCTCGATTTTGCATTATGAGAGCAAGATTAATGATTTCACCGGCTGGATATACAGTCCATGTCACTTGTAGCCGGAAGTAGCAGTCGACACATATAACAGGCTTCCTATCTAGATCAGCTGCAAGGGTATTTAATTATTCATTGTTTGTATGCCCATCGTATGAGATAAGGAGAGAGGTAGATAAAGGTTGGTTGTGCACTGTGTTTGTCTTGGTACCTGTGTTTCAGTCCGGCGAAGAACCAAGCGTCGGCCTGCTCTCTCTCTCTCCTATTCTCTATGTGCCAGATCATCTTTTTTCCTGATGTGTACTCTATTTAGCCTGTTGATTCAGCCTTATAATACTTGCTCTGAAGATCGGATGCACCGGTGCTCACCACCTGACGTGTTAGGTAAGTTCATTGTTCCTTGCACAAAAACACTCGAGCAGCTGACGTAGGGCAGCGTCCGGAGGGCATCCTCCTGACGCGTCCAGTGCGGAAAAACAGGCTCTGGGAGGTCACTGGAATCCACCTGACATGGGTTCCGGCGTCAGGGTGGATTTGCACCTGACGCTGAGCAGCAGCGTCCGGTAAGGGTGTCCGCAATGGTAATAGATAGTACTAGCTACGTAGTCTGCTGACGTGGAGGTGAGAGACAAAAACAAACACTATTTTATACTATTGGACCCACATGCTCATCTCACATGTTCTCGAGCTACGTGAAATAGTGTAGCTATTTGCATGTAGCTAGCGACTACTCTCTCTCCTACTTTTTAGTGCCACGTCACATCTAGCTAGCTAAATAGCTAACCATTGGAGACGGCCTAAGCCAGCACGAGCAGCCAGCAGCGGCAGCAGCACCTGGCGCGCCTGGAATACTATTCCAGCGTCCTAGTTGTAGCTCTGACCGCGCAACGCTCACTGACGTGACGACGTTCGACCAGCATCCGATCAAGTCGAGTACAGCGTTCGGTCATTCACATTCAGCATTTTCATAGTCCTTTTCTTCACTACTTTCATGTTGCCAACCATGTTGTATACTCCCTCCGTCCAAAAAAAAACACAAGTCTATGACTTTTTAAAATCTAATTTGACAATTCGCCTTATTCAAATACTTTTGTAAATTCCAAAATAAATTAATTGTTAGTAGTCCATCAACCCGTGCTCCCGCACGGGTTGGAATCAAGATTAGTTAGTGTTTCTTTGTTTTTTCTCTAATACAATAGGAAAAAAATATAATCCCTATGTAATTGTGATAAATTTTTCTTTAACTAAATGTTTTTTTATCTACATTACATAGTCTTTCCCTTTGCTTGTCACCGCCGTGTAACTTTAATATCCATTTAGTTGAGACCACAACAACTTAGCTTAAACCATAATGACTCTTGTTGCCTCTACGAAAATATGGTCATATACTATTTACAATGATCTGGCAACATATGAAAAAACTATATAGAATAAGCCCCTCAATTAGTAAAAAACCTTATTCTCTCTCTAGCTCTAGTAAAGGTTAAGTACTACATCTTTTTAATTGTGAAAAAAATATAAGTACACACGTACGTGTACATTTGTTCCCAGAGAGTGCTCACAAACTACTATGTGATAGGGTTTATTATATCTTTTGAATTATGAAAATATATGATAATAATTAGAAGTACATGCAAATTTTTAGCATCATACAAATCATGCAAATCAAGACACATATAGATCTAAACGGAAATCTAAATTGTGGACTTACATTTTGATGACTTTGCTCAAGCATGAACGTCCAAAAGCAGTACAAACATCATTAAGCCCACTTGAGTTGATCTGTTTTTAGTAGAAACATGAAATCGAGCGTCCAAAGTATTTTATCTTGGCCTGTAATATAAGAACATTTCTAATAGGTATCTAAAATTTACTTTGTAGATCATTATTTGAATATTCATTATCTCTATGCAATGCAACAACCTTTCTAATCCTGTGAGCACTCTTAGGGCATGTACAACATGTTTTTTTGTCCCGTCTCTTGGTTGTTGTTTTTTCACAAAACCCTCTCGCCAATGCTTAGAGACACCAGCCTCGTCTCTTCGTGAAAGGACGGCCTGGGCTCATGCTCCAATGCTTAAAGACGACTTTGTCTTGCGTTGTGCGGTAGCTATCGCCTCGATGCGCCTTCACCACCAATCGAGTGTGTCATACATTAAATAGTTTAGAGACGGTGTGTCTCGCCTGTGGGTTTTATGTCCTGTTTTTATACATGTCTGTATGATAGATTCAAGGGCCGTAGAGACAAACCCCGTCTCAGGGTTGTACATGCCCATAGAGAGTCATCCTCCTTTCTCCATCTTTGGCTATAGATAAATGTATAATAGAGAATGCCTATATTTGGACATCCAATTAAAGAGGTTCTTGGAGGCAAATTTTGTCACCAAAATCTCCATCCCTATAAATTAGGAAAATATAAAGAGTCACTTAGAGTTCTTTTTATGACCAGATATTTGGATTGGTCATGTGCATGTGTTAAAATAATAATTTTGCAACAAATTGTTACTATTATTTTTTTTTAAAAAATCTAGTGTCCAATGTCATACCATGTCCCTTCATAATCTCATAATGAAAATAACACAACAATAACCATATCTTTTTATGGAATTCTATAATGTGGTTTTACTACTATATCCATGTTGTAATTTGAAGCCACTACAAAAATAGGATTGTTATTATATCCAAATGTCATCCTAAATTCATTACCCCATATCCACATAAAGCTAAACAACACAATATTTACCTGCTTTTTGTGAAATTTGGTAAAGTGGTTTAACTAACTCATGTTGTTCTAATTTTAAGCCACAAATAAAATAGGATCATTAGATCTCACATCCAAGAGCACTTCTAAGTTCAAATTAACCACCATAGGGGGCATCCTCACAAAAGTTTCCCCTTAAATATTTTTATTCTCCAAGATTCCCCAATCCCAAATAACGTAAAGGGTGTACAATATGTCACTCACCCCAAAATTGAATGTGCAGAAAGGAAGATGTAGGATATAACTAAATATAGTATGTTGTTAGAGAAACTATTGGATGATGATTTTTATTACATATGCACATTAAGGATTTAAGTGGTTGGATAAGGAAATTGTTATTCGAGATGTTTTGGCTGCAATCATTTTTCTAGGACTATACTTTGAATATTTGTTAGGCGACCGATCAGTGAGAAGCACTTTCTTTGTAGGTTGTTTAACTTCTAAGTGATTGTATTTACTTACGAATAACTCATAGGTTGTGCCTTTTTTCCCACAAAATGTAGAAAATTGAATACTTTAGTTACATTGTTTTTTTAGATATACATGGATGCATTACCTTAATGACCGGGACTCATACACTCATTGAAAATGAACCATTATATATCCTAGGTGCAAGCTCTAATCTTCTATACTTACATCAGGTTTGCATCGAATATTGCTAGTAATAGGAAAATAAGCATAAGGCATTAACAAAATATGTTATTTATATAAAAAAACTAATTTATTGCGAGACGAAGGACAACAAAAAAATTCCATGGACTACATGATTTTTCTTAGTCAAACTAACCTTGCAATTTGCACCATTGCCCATCTTATAGGTCGACGTTAGATCGATGTGATGCATAGTTATGCGGCCTTCAGATCAATGAATTTCCATGTAGGTAGCAATGACTTTGACAAATAAATAAAGGAAGCTCTCTTGGATGAAGATTGAATATAATCAACTCTGAGAGGCAAATCATGGAAATTGATTCCTTGTGGCCTCCTGAGATGCCGCCATGCAATAATCTACGGATATGGATGCACGCTGCACCCAGGAAGCCACATGAACCGGTAGTCTTTGCCCACAACTGCGACATATATCTTGCTGGTAACCACTTGTGTAGAACAACTTGTCTCTACAACAAAACCATGTGTCAAATACTCATGCAATGAATTATACTAACACTCCAGACTCTAGATATGCAGCAATGCAGAACAACTTTGTTCATATGAATGAAATCTGAGCAAAAAAGGTAGATTGCTTCAATACAAACTCCCTATGAGTCCATGAGAAGTAATCAGGACGCTATAGATCATACCAGCATCAGTAGACTACAAAAACAGCAGCTCACCTGCGACATAGTCATGGCAAGTACCAACAACCCCGACGTCGCTTTGGATGATGTCTAGCATTCAAGGCAGACCACCATTTGTCGAGCTCCTCTCGGGCAGCTCCATCTCCATGTCAACCTCCCGTAGGCATCGTTCCAGTTGGCCCTTGATGCCCTCACACCCACATCCATGTATGTAACCATTGGTCTGAGTTGGGGACGATGGTAGCAGGATTACGATGTGAGGTGTGGTGTGAGTTGGGGATTGGGCGGTGTGGAAGGCCGCATGCGTCGTCCAAGGAAGGTGGCGGTAGCTTAGCAGGGATCGGGGCTATCTAGGGATCGTAGGTAGTAATTAAACGTGAGAGGAAGCCGCTGATGGGTTAGATTAGATGTGTTCTGGTAATACACGTAAAACACCTGGATTCCTCTCACGTATTCGGTTGATGGATTTGGTTTTTCCGTCAGCAAGAGATATTTGTCAATTTTTTAATATATTTTTTATCTATATTGGCGGATGTGGGTAATTTTATAGATGTTAAAATAAATCTAATGGTCCTCGGTGCCTACACACTTTGGGTTCGATGGCCGAATGCTTTAGATTAACATGAGAATTTCTTTATCTTAAGGTTCTGCTAACTATTGCGACTTGTAAAGTAAAAAAAAAAAAAAAAAAGCATAATAACAATGATTCATGTAGATTGCAGGAGACATATTATATTGTAAATGGACTAAGCAAGACAAACGATACCTTTGATTGGTGAATGATATGCAAAAGAATAGACCATTGATTGATGATGATAGAGACAACCGAAGATTCATGTAGATTGCAGGAGACATATTATATTGTAAATGGACTAAGCAAGACAAACGATACCTTTGATTGGTGAATGATATGCAAAAGAATAGACCATTGATTGATGATGATAGAGACAACCGAATGAAATAGATCAATAGAGATGATGGAAATCACCGGATGAACCGTGTAAATAGATGAATTCGAATAGATGGCCTCTTGTTTTGCGCGAGTTCCTATTTGTACCTAGGCCCTATTTGTACGTGTTTGATGATAAAATAAAATATATAGTGGCAGTCCGGTAGATGTGTATCTCTTTTGTTTTGTTGGTGCTGATAGATTGCCTTCGATATCAATTATCCGAATATTTTGTTAATACATTTTTAGGGAAATTCTTGTTAATAATACATTTATTTCACGGTTAGTTGGATTTGCGGGCGTGGACATAACTAACAAGACAACGTATGCTATGGAAACCAGCTTTCGTGTGAAAACTATAGAAACTTCAATCAAGACTACGGATTTGGATCCAACGCCTAGGGAGACAGGTGGTTTTTTTACACTTAGACCCCTCCACCCAACCCATTGTAATCTGATTAGCAAAGCTAATGGTGGGGGTTTAAGTGCAAATATCCCTGGACGTTGGATCCGATCCCGTGGTCTTGATTGAGTTTCCATAGTTTCCACACGAAGCTGGTTTCCATAGCATAATGCTCCAACTAACAATGGATGTAGCACCCTAGATATATTTGTCCATTTTTTAATCTATAATAAAATAGTGGTAGAGGCCAACCATGGAGGTGCACCGTGCACGTAACTATATAACGCAGTTGGTATGGATTTTCTCCGAAGAACACAATCCGTTTTTCTCCAACAGAAATTTATATATTCTTCTATGTTTTTATGTATAATGGCAGATGTGGGTAATTTCCTAGATTTTAAAATTGATCCAATGGTCAGGACCGGCTGCACACTTTGATTTGATGGCCAGATGTTTCTAATTAACGTGAGAATTTCTAGCATTTATCTTTTTTTCTTAGCGCCTCTCGTGAGAATTAACGTGGAGGCTTCATTGGAGCCTCCAATTAGTAATAGTACATGAGAAGTAATTAGGACGCTATAGATCATACCAGCATCAGTAGACTACAAAAACAGCAGCTCACCTACGACATAGACATGGCAAGTACCAACAACCCCGACGTCGCTTTGGATGATGTCTAGCATTCAAGGCAGACCACCATTTGTCGAGCTCCTCTCGGGTAGCTCCATCTCCATGTCAACCTCCCGTAGGCATCGTTCCAGTTGGCCCTTGACGCCCTCACACCCACATCCATGTATGTAACCATTGGTCTGAGTTGGGGACGATGGTAGCAGGATTACGATGTGAGGTGTGGTGTGAGTTGGGGATTGGGCGGTGTGGAAGGCCGCATGCGTCGTCCAAGGAAGGTGGTGGTAGCTTAGCAGGGATCGGTGCTATCTAGGGATCGTAGGTAGTAATTAAACGTGAGAGGAAGCCGCTGATGGGTTAGATTAGATGTGTTCTGGTAATACACGTAAAACACCTGGATTCCTCTCACGTATTCGGTTGATGGATTTGGTTTTTCCGTCAGCAAGAGATATTTGTCAATTTTTAAATATATTTTTTTATCTATATTGGCGGATGTGGGTAATTTTATAGATGTTAAAATAAATCTAATGGTCCTCGGTGCCTACACACTTTGGGTTCGATGGCCGGATGCTTTAGATTAACATGAGAATTTCTTTATCTTAAGGTTCTGCTAACTATTGCGACTTGTAAAGTAAAAAAAAAAAAAATAATAACAATGATTCATGTAGATTGCAGGAGACATATTATATTGTAAATGGACTAAGCAAGACAAACGATACCTTTGATTGGTGAATGATATGCAAAAAGAATAGACCATTGATTGATGATGATAGAGACAACCGAAGATTCATGTAGATTGCAGGAGACATATTATATTGTAAATGGACTAAGCAAGACAAACGATTGATGAATGATATGCAAAAGAATAGACCATTGATTGATGATGATAGAGACAACCGAATGAAATAGATCAATAGAGACGATGGAAATCACCGGATGGACCGTGTAAATAGATGAATTCGAATAGATGGCCTCTTGTTTTGCGGGTTCCTATTTGTACCTAGGCCCTATTTGTACGTGTTTGATGATAAAATAAAATATATAGTGGCAGTCCGGTAGATGTGTATCTCTTTTTGTTTTGTTGGTGCTGATAGATTGCCTTCGATATCAATTATCCAGAATATTTTGTTAATACATTTTTAGGGAAATTCTTGTTAATAATACATTTATTTCACGGTTAGTTGGATTTGCGGGCGTGGACGTAACTAACATTGATGTAGCACCCTAGATACATTTGTCCATTTTTTAATCTATAATAAAATAGTGGTAGAGGCCAACCATGGAGGTGCACCGTGCACGTAACTATATAACGCAGTTGGTATGGATTTTCTCGGAAGAACACAATCCGTTTTTCTCCAACAGAAATTTATATATTCTTCTATGTTTTTATGTATAATGGCAGATGTGGGTAATTTCCTAGATTTTAAAATTGATCCAATGGTCAGGACCGGCTGCACACTTTGATTTAATGGCCAGATGTTTCTAATTAACGTGAGAATTTCTAGCATTTATCTTTTTTTGGGCGCTGTCTCGTGAGAATTAACGTGGAGGCTTCATTGGAGCCTCCAATTAGTAATAGTAAGATAAGAAGTAAGATGACGTTGCATTTCTCACCAAGGAAAGTGGTGCTGGGTCCATCCGATATTAGTTTATTAGGGAATTTTTTGCATGTCGACACAACAATTCAAGATTTTGTTAGTGCTTAAAGATTTAGGCTCTTTGTTTTATTATATTATATATATAATAGAATGGTAGTGGTGGCTAATTTTCTTCAAACTTGAGTTAGATCTGACGGTTACAGATTACTCCAATCAATGGTTTAATGGTTGGATGTTTCTGATTAACGTGAGAATTTCTAGCATTTATCTTTTTTCTAGCGTGTTTGGTGATATTTCTGATTAACGTGAGAATTTCTAGCATTTATCTTTTTTTTCTAGCGTGTTTGGTGAGAATTAACGTGGAGCCTCAATTAGTAATAGAATATCATTACCAAAAAATAATTTTGGTTGATTAATATTTAGATATCTAATAGAAAAAAAGTAAGTTGATATGAGACGTTGCATTTCTCACCAAGGGAACATGGTGCTGGGCCCATCAGATATTAGTTTATTAGGGAATTTTGTGCACGTCGATACAACAATTCAAGATTTTGTTAGTGCGCAAAGATTTAGGCTCTTTTTTTGTTGTATTATATAAAATATTTTGTCCTCACGGGTTAGCCTAAAATATTATTGCCAAAAAATTTTTGATTAAATAATATTTATCTATACCCCTACTAATAAAGAGAGAAAATTTCTTAACCTCCTTGTTTCCGTCTGCCTGCCCGTCCGTAACACCTCCCTTTTTTCCGCCCTCCGTCTATTTCTCTGCCATTCATACGGTCCGTATAGGACTCCTGTTGCTTCGGATCTTAAAGCAGAGTCCACATCGGTTCGAATTGTCTATGCCCCCAAGTCTTGCACTTTGCATGAGATTTTAACCAGCCAACCAATAATCAAATCAAATACGACAAGACTGGACTACTGAACAGCAATCACATAGAGAAGAGAAGCAGCAAGAAGACTCGCCGAGCCAAACTGCCCCTGGCCTGCTCTCGTTCGCCTGTTTTTCCATGTCTCCAAAAGAAATCCGGATCCGTTGCATGCCCACATGCAAACCTGGTGCCACCCCACACGTCCCCAATATAATGGGATCGGTTTGCATGCCCAGCTCTCAGGTATGCCACCAACAAAAAAAAAAAAACAGGTTCAACATTATTATAACTATAATCTGTTCGAACACCAACAAAAAAAAAAATAGATTCAAAATTTAGATAATTTTCATTTAATTATATTATTCTATGTTCAATTACACAAGTCATTGATCCCAAAAAACGTTTCATAACTATGTCCTATTTTTATAGTCACAATCTCGATGGGACAAACCAAATTAACAATGGTAAATACTCAGCATATAACAGATAGATTTTGTTAATGCCTCCTATCTTCTTAGGTGACCAAAGTGAATCCAATTCGATTACACAAGTCATTGATCCCAAAAACGTAATATGATGTTTGTTTTTAGGAAGAAAATTTAGGAAACTCTCGGAGATGCTCGAATATGATGTTTCGACTTGTTCGGCTGGGTATGCAGCGGCTGATCTTTGTGAGAGAAAGTCTTTGCTGGGTTGGATGCCGTGAGAGAGAAAGTATCTTTGGCCGGCCGATGCCGTGAGAGAAAATAATGCTTTGGGCCGGGGTGATAAGCCAAGCGAACAGGGCTTGTTTTGCCTGCCTGCTTAATCTAATAATCTCGACTAGAGTATACAATATGATATGGACGGAACACGACACCGCTCAGACATACCGCTCGGTGATGGCATGACGGAGACGCCGTGGTGCCCTACCGACTTTGGGATCGGAGGCTCGCCATCTTCCGTCCCAATTTGCTATTTGGCATGGAGCAGCATGATCTGTCGAGGCGCACATGGTGAAGAGATTGCGACTTCACAGCGAAGAAGTGCCAATGTGCCATCAAGGTTGCAGGCCGTCGCGAAAACAAAACCAGCGTCATCGGAGAAAAATTAAAAAAATGATTGTATTATTGTTATGTCAACGACTATGACAAACTATTTTAATCAAATGCTTTTTTTTGAAATGATGATTTTAACTTAAGTGAAGCTGCTTCCCAAAATACGGAGTGCGATTCCGTGACCCCGTGGCAACGCATGGGCACATTTGCTAGTATATCTAATAGAAAAAAGTTAGTTGATATGACAGTTGCATTTCTCACCAAGGAAAGTGGTGCTGGGAATTTTTTGCACGTCGACACAACAATTCAAGATTTTGTTAGTGCGTAAAGATTTAGGCTCTTTGTTTTATTATATTATCTATATGATAGAATGGTAGTGGTGGGTAATTTTCTTGAACTTAAGTTAGATCTAACGGCTACAGATTACTCAATCAATAGTTTAATGGTCGGATGTTTCTGATTAACATGAGAATTTCTAGCATTTATCTTTTTCTCTAGTGTGTTTGGTGAGAATTAACGTGGAGCCTCAGCCTCCAATTAGTAATAGATACTATAATAAAACTTATATAATTAGCAGACCGGACATGGGAGTCTCAGGTTCCAAATTCCATATGACTCGGCTCACTGACGCGCCACAAAAAGAATCGCCATGGTGCTCTTCCTCACCTCATTCCCTCCTCTTCTCCTCGTCGTATTCTTGCTGGCTATCCTTCTCCAAATCCTCGGCTACCACCAGCGGTGCCGCCATGACCCAAGGAAGCAGCAGCCTCAAGCTCAAGCCCATGGCCTCAAGGTCTACCCTCTCGTCGGCACGCTCCCGCACCTCATCAAGAATCGATACCGCTTCCTCGAGTGGTTGACGGGCGTCCTGCAACGCAGCCCCACGCACACCATGTCCTACAAGGCCGTCGGCTTCGGCGGCGGCGTCATCACCGCCAACCCTGCCAACATCGAGCACATCGTCAAGACCAACTTCGGCAATTACCCCAAGGGCGAGGCCACCGTGTCCATGGTCGAGGACCTCCTCGGCGGCGGCATCTTCAACTCCGACGGCGACCGGTGGCTGCAGCAGCGGAAGGACGCCAGCCACGAGTTCAGCACACGCTCGCTGAGGGCCTTCATCGCCGACGCCGTCCGGTTCGAGGTCGCCGAGCGGCTGGTGCCGCTGCTGATCCGCGCGGCGCGCGACGGGCGCACCCTCGACGTGCAGGACGTGCTCGAGCGCTTCGCGTTCGACAACATCTGCAGCGTTGCCTTCGACGAGGACCCCGCGTGCCTCGCCGCCGACGCCGAGGGCCACCAGAGCTCGGCCGCCGTGGAGTTCATGCGCGCCTTCGACGACGCGCAGAACGTCCTCATTGTCCGGCTCATGTCACTTCCCAGGTGGCTGTGGTGGGTGAAGAGGCTGCTCAACGCGGAGCCGGAGAGGCGGATGCGCGCGGCGCTCGGCAAGATCCGTGACTACACCGACAGGATCTTCCGCGAGCGGAGGGAGAGAGGGAGGCCGGGCTGGCGCGCAGCGACGATCTCGTGTCGCGCCTCGCCGCGCGGCGCGAGCACAGCGACGAGAGCCTCCGGGACGTGGTCACCAGCTTCCTCCTCGCCGGCCGCGACACCACCTCGTCGGCACTGACCTGGTTCTTCTGGCTCGTGTCCGGCCGTCCCGACGTGGAGGACAGGATCGTGCGCGAGGTCCGCACGGTGCGCGACTCGTCGTCGTCGTCGCGCTCCGCCGCCGCCGCCGCCGTCGACACAGTCAGCACGGGCACCACGACACCGTCGTTCGGCCTCGACGAGCTGCGCGAAATGCACTACCTCCACGCGGCCATCACGGGAGTCCATGCGGCTGTACCCGCCGGTGTCCATCAACACGCGGCAGTGCGACCGCGACGAGTTGTTGCCCGACGGCACGTTCGTGGGGAGAGGGTGGCAGGTGAGCTACTCCTCCCACGCGGTTGCACGGGTGCCCGACGTGTGGGGGCACGACTGCGAGGAGTTCAGGCCGGAGCGGTGGCTCGACGGCGGCGGCGTGTTTCCGGCGTAGAGCCCGTTCAAGTACCCGGTGTTCCACGCGGGGCCCAGGACGTGCCTCGGCAAGGAGATGGCCTACGTGCAGATGAAGTCCATCGTCGCCGCGGTGTTTGAGAGGTTCACCCTGCGGTTCGTCGGCGACGAGGACCAGCGCCGCCGCTCGCGCTTGCCATCACGCTACGAATGAAAGATGGCTTGCCGATGCAAGTGTACGACAGGCACACTGATCGAAGGCCTTGGCATAGCCGAGCTGACACGTGGCGGCTCGGCTGGATAAAATTAAACTGGAAGTGTCTATGTCATCCACGCCATCAGCTCGTTTGACTTGAGCAGGCGGTTCGTAATCAGAAGTCGCCGATGTCTTTTCCTGGCTACTCGTTCGTCCCCTAAATGTTTGTTTTAAAAAACCGCTGTTTCTCTCACGCACACACTTTCCGGGCGATATATATAAAGGGGACGGAGGTAGTACGTTCCAATCAAACTAGTGTAATAGTATGGTGGAGCACGATTGCTTGGACGTAAGCCCTAACTGATAGTCTCTCCATCATAAATTAAAATAAATAAACGTTCATCTACCAGTATTAATTTTCACTATGATAGTATATATTTCACTGTTAATATATTAATACTTATTATGCAAATATTTGTGTCTTCAAATAGATTTATATTGATTGTATATTTCACAATGAATACGATGATACGCCACTGTACTACACAAATCTTAAGGAGGTGGTTGTTTTTTATTTTTGAGGCGGGTAAGACCTCCATGTTGCGAAGGAGAAAAGGTCAGAAGCTCTGGAAGTCTAATGCTGATCGGTGCGCGTTCATTTGGCACCATCGATCAGGCAGGCAACGGACGACAGCGGCCCAGACGACAGAGCCCGGCCAGCGGCCACCCACCAACAAACAACACACCGAGCGCGGCGTGCCAGCCACGCCGACGCCGCCGCACGTGTGAAGAAATATATAGGGGAGAATTAGGTGGAGGGCCTCCAAAAAAAACTTTGTTTAGGTTTTGGACCTATTTTTTTTTTTAATTTGGGTGGAAGGCCCTCACACAAAAATTTCTTAGCTCCAAGGCCTTCCGTACGTTTTCACTACTTAACGGTGTTAAATAGGGGTTAAAATGACGTTTTTACCCTTGAGTGAAAAAATATAAAAATGGAATTATGATTGTATATAATATTTTGAGTATATATATTTATATTATTCAATATAATCACATATATATATTTTTAGCACATCCGCACATTCATTTACAGCTCATGCGTACATATTTTTTTTCAGGACATCCACGCATTCCAGCACATGCGTACATATTTTTACTGTCGGCAACTTGTAGTCAAGTGACGCGTTTTTTTTTTTTTTTTTTGAAACGAATCGGCGTAAGAGCTGCCGACTATATTAAAAAGAAGAAGAACCCCGCACCGGGATTACAACAGAGCTACAACAACACAACCTGAAAAAAGCGAAACCTAAGAAAAACAACAAAGAAACAAAACTCAACTACTCAACTATACTCAATGGCCGGTTGGATTGGGGCATCAACCCGGCCAAACACACTACACACGACGATGAAAGAGGAGACGGCACAAACCGCAGCTTCCACCCAACATCCGCACTCTTGCAAGCAACGAAAACCTTCGAAATGATCCAGCGCTGATACGGGAACAAAGAGGTGGACAACACCACACCGAAAAGGCCGCCGCCGTGAGGACCCTTCGCCGCAGTGTTGCTGCACCAAATCAAGTCACCCGACGGAATAAAAACACCGACTCGGGCAAACCAAACGCGCTACGGCCTCGCCACATCCGCCCGTTGGACACACTCACGTGTGCGGGGACACCACCCGCCACACGGCTCCACGCTCCGACTCGTTTCTTGAATCGCCATCAAAGTAGCGAGATGAGATGCCCCACCCCCAAGGTCGTACCAAATCGCCAAACCACCACCTTAGCTCGAAAAGCATCCTGCTGCTTCCCCTAGCACGGGGCCACCACCATCAAGCCAATAGACCAAGGATGTCGCCTGCGCCCGTCTTCCGACGTTATACCACACCGGGAGGGTCCAGCCATGCCGAACCAGGCCGCCGTGGGTCCGCCGCAGCCAAGTCATCATCCCCGTTGTCGCTGCCGCAAAGCGCCGCCCTCCGACGCTTGACCCACACCGCGACCGGGCGATTGCCTTGCAACACCGAGACGCCATGGTTCGCCGCGAAAGTCGAACAACAACCAAGCGACGACCCTTGGCCACCAGGGGCGTAGATGCCATGTCCGTGAGGTAAACACCCCCCTTTCGCATGCCGCACGACGTAAATTGTCACACCGGTCGGAACAGCCATAGATAGGTCGGCCACGACACCGATCGAAGGGGCCTCTAGAGATGACGCCTCCACGGAGGTCACGACGCCCGAATGGCGCCGCCGTCGCTCGTCCAAGAGTTGGGCAGGGGTTTTCACCCGGAGGCCACGCCGCATCGTTCCGGCCCAAAATGGCGCCCTCGGCGGGGGAGAGCGACGCACAAGGACGCCGCCGCCATTTCACCAGATGAATCCGGCGAGGGCTTTCGCCCTCGGCGATGAAACCCCACCGCACGCGTTCGACATGGCATGCAGGCACCACTATCACGGCCGCCCCCGCCGACGAACGCCACCATCGTGTTTCCACACATGACGCAGCCGGAGCTGCGACTCGACGCCGCCCTCTCGCCCACCCGGCCGTGTACGACGCCGTTGCCGCTACTACACTCCATCCGCCGGCCGAGATCCGGCGCCGCTCCGCAGCAGCGGCCAAGGCCCGGAGGGGGACGGCATAGAAGGATCGCCACCCGACGCTAGAAGACCCGGCCACTATCACATCGCGCCGTCCGTACACCGCCATGGGAACTCCACCGCCGCGGCCGCCGCCGCCGCCGCTTGCACCCCGCGCCTCCACCACCTCCTACACACCGCGGCCGGCGTGCCCGATGGCCTCAAGATCCGCCGGCTGAAGATGCCCCGTGGGTCGCGCCATCCGCCGTCAGCCGCCGCCGCCGCCGCTGCACCCGGCGCCTCCACCACCTCTCGTCGTAGATCCGGCCGGGGAGCGCCGGATCCGGTCTTGGGGCGCCGTGATCTGCGCCGGGCCGCCCGTCGCCGCCATGGCCGTCGGGCCCCCGTCGGGCGCTCCTCCGCCCGGAGCTTGCACCGATGACCGGGGATCCCCGCCGCCGCTTCCCGGGGACCCGCGCGCGGCCTCCGGCCAGGGTCCCTCCGGGCGGCAGAGAGGGGAGGGAGGAGGAGGGGGGCGCGAGGTGGTGTGGCGGCCGCCGCCGCCCGTGTCGCCCGAGCGGGGGACGACGCGAGGGGCCGCGCCAGGAGTTACTAGCCGGCCCAAAGGACGCAGTTTTCCATTCATCTTGAAGCTGCAGCCTAGAATGAAACAGACCATAACTATCCTGGGACGATGATGAGAAGTCGACATACATGTAATCTAGCAAAGACTTGCGAAAAGATCAATTCTGTGAGATAGCAAAGAGTGCTTGGGCTTCGGTTCTTGGATAGGAGCCGACCGATGTTGAGTTGCATATGCCCGTGGTCATAGTCTATCCACGGCCGCGGTGGGTGCAAATCGAGACCGGGTCATCCGTGTAGTAGCCCGCTGGATCCGATCGTGAGGAATTCAAGGCCGTTGACGTTGATGCCGACATTGTTGTCATCTATGTCACCGACCGCTCTCTTGGTCGACTGGGGAGCCGCCCAGCCCCCTCGCCTCATCCCGCCGTGAGGGGTCGGCCGTCGATGGCTCCTCGGCACCGGAGGGCCGCCGGCCGGGCGCGCGCGCGAGCCACCACCATGGCCGCGGCGCGGCCGCCGGGCCGCCGGGCCCGCGCGAGACGGCACAAACCGAGGGGGCGCCGGATCGGGGTGGAGGGTCGGATTCGGTCCCACGAGCGAGGAGGGTGGTGGGGCGAAGCTGGGCTTGGCCACGGCGCCGGCCATTACCGGCCGGCCATGGCGTCGTTTTTTCTTCGGTTTTACGGGGGACGGGAGGGAGCTCGTACGGGCACGGGTTACGGAATTGCGCCGGCCTCGCTGAGTGGGAGGGAGGGGTAGAATAGTAAATTCGCAAGGCCTCAAGGGCCAACCCAAACAGACCTGGGTAACAGAATGGACGGAAGGCCCATTAGCTAACAAAATTTTCATCCAAGGCCTTTCACCTAAATTCGAAACAAAAAGGGCCCAAAACCTAAAGCAACAAATTTTCGGGGCCTTCTACCTAATTCTCCCAATATATAGCATTAGTGCGTGGTAGCAGTAGAGCACGTAGTACTCGCTCAAGTATTTTTGGTAGCAGGTAGGCATCGGCGAGAAGCCTGACAAGAGCATGCGAGCCCGGCACGTAACCGGTAGGCATGGCAAGCGGATATAGGGACTACCCCAGGAAGCGGTATTTTTGCCCTTAAGGGCACATGCTCTCACACTGTGAACCACACGATTCGCATTGTGATCCGTGCTAGCACACTTCTCAATGCACACGCTTTGAGAAGTGTGCTAGCACGGATCACAATGCGAATCGTGTGGTCCGCAGCGTGGGAGCATGTGCCCTTAAGGGCAAATTTAACTTACACGACTACCCCATCCCATCCCAGAATATTGGACAGTGCAAGCCTTGGATATGTTGATTTCTGACAGGAGAACTGGAATACAACCCATGTGATGACAGGCCAGAATCATGGAAGGAATGGAAAATGGGTAGCGAGCGCGCGCGCGTGCGGAGGGCCCATACGCTGGTACACACTTAAGCCCATGAGATGACAGGCCAGCCCAAAGCAGTAAGGCCCAAATACAGGTTCGCGATCCGCCCGCACTCGCCTCCACACGCCGCAATGAACTTCCGCCAGCCCAAAGCAGTAAGACCCTTTACAGTCCGCAAGGAAGGAACATGATTATGCTGGAATATTAATATTGCATTTGTAAAACTCCTTAATAACACGTTAATTAGGATCGTCACAAGACTCACAACGGGCTGGAACATGTTCACAGGCGCAATGTCCAAATCAACTTTAAACTTTTTTGTTTTCCAAAAAGACAGTGAGAATACGGAAGTGTAACCCCCCATCGTTATCGTCTCACTGGCTTGATCACTAATGGTGGAATCGGACTGGAGAAAACTCGG
Organism: Hyparrhenia diplandra; assembly: GCA_015847255.1. Taxonomy (NCBI): domain Eukaryota; kingdom Viridiplantae; phylum Streptophyta; class Magnoliopsida; order Poales; family Poaceae; genus Hyparrhenia; species Hyparrhenia diplandra. The sequence goes on along the minus strand of JADLZK010010859.1, from coordinate 121,232 downwards.
AGCTGTTGGGACGGGACGGGAAGGAATAGTCACAGAATACAGCGAAGTGTGCGACGTGCGGAGGGCCCATACTGTACGCTGGTACACACTTAGGCCCATGTGCTGACAGGGCAGCCCAAAGCTGTAAGGCCCAAATATCAATCACGTCGTGGTTTTCCTCGTCTTCTCCGCTACGAAATAAGAGCTCGCTCGCCATGGCCCTCTATGACTTTTCTCTGTTGGAAAAGCTTGCCTGTAGACCATGACGTGTGCCTCAAATCGACGCAACCAAGTTTTTTTTTTTTTTTTTTTTTTTGACAAACAAACGGGGGACTGAGCCCCTAAGATTTTATATATCACAGCAAGATGCTGCAAGAAGAGTACAGTTTTTGGAATTACAAGGTGCTCAAGTCCAATGAGAGGACAAGATTTAACATGCCTAGCATTACATTGTAAAAAGGAAAAAGAGCTTGAGCACGCATATTGCTTTACAGCCTCTCTAGCTAGAGAATCAGCTACCAAGTTGTTAAGCCTATCTACCTTTAACACTTTTGATGACAGACTTTGAATGGTAGAGGATAACTGATGGACATTATGGAGCATTCTCCAGTCAGGAGGCAATTCATTTGTAGCCTGGTTAAGAAAGTCAACCAGGATCTGGGAGTCCGTGTAGAGCGAAACTCCAATGAGGCCTAACTGATAGCAAATCAGTGCTGCTAACAGCAAAGCAGTGGTTTCTGCTTGAAGAACTGAGGAGCAATCATAGATCTGAGCTTTTATGGCAATATTTTCCTGGGTAGCTCTGTTCTTAATATAAATACCAACACCAGCTCTTCTATTCTTGAAAGAGTAATCATCTGGGAGAAGAGCAGCATCAGCAAAGCATTGATATGCACTTTGAGGGACCTGTACATCATTTGTATTGAAAAGAGAGGTAGGACTCTCTTTTTTGTTGTGAGCTAGTGCTCTGTGTTGACAGGCCCGATTACCACACCGGGATTGTCAAGGCATGTTTTTCTTAAACCTGTAGAAAAGATGTTCAAAAGAGAATTCACAGAGAAATGGATCTGATTAACGGACCAACTCTTGTTATTGAACCTGTGATCATTTCTGGCAAGCCAGATGTACCAAAGGGTTGAAACAATTCTAGAGAAGATATCATCAGGTGTTTGTCTATTAATTATCAAAGAGATAGCATTTTGAATTCCATCCTGCTCATCAGGTACTTCTGAAGATCTTAGAGGAGGCTGGAAAGAGAACCAGACAGCTCGTGCAAAGTGACATTTGAAGAAAATATGAGTGTCATTTTCTTCATGGTCACATCGAGAGCATATGGTGCTAATTTTGTTGGAGAACTTACCTGCTCGTTGACCCGTTGCAATGGTGTTTCGAAGCAGCCCCCAAACAAAAGTCTTTAGAACCAGCGGGATGAGTCTGCATTTCCAGGTTCTAATAAGAAGATTCCTGCAAGTATCAGGGGAGACTTCGCGATCCTACACTTGGTAGGGTAAGTTGCTCAGCTTTATTAAGAAATTTAAAGGCTTCTTTAGTGGAACAAACCCCTTTTGCTGAAGGCTTCCAAATAATAGTGTCATCACTAGTGTGGTCTGATTTCAGAACTTGATGCAGAGAGGTGGAGACAGAGTTATCAAAGATTTTGTTTATAAAGTCAAAGTTCCAGTCTCGTGTCCCATTCATCCAAAGATCTTTGATGGTTTGGGGCAGACAGTTGGTTGAGATAGGCAAATTAATGTGATCATGAATTTCTTTCCAGATAGGACACCAAGGAGAGGACCAAATGCTGGAATTACCTTTTTTAACATGAACAATGCAGTTGTCAACAAGAATATCTCTTACCTTCATTATAGAGGCCCAAAAGGCTGAATTGGATCTTCCTTTTTGGCCTTCCAGAAACTTGTGTCTGCAAAGTATTTTGACTTAAGAATAGAGGTAAGGAAAGGGTGCTTACCTGTAGCCACATTCCATGCTGCATGAAGAATTAGGCTTCTATTAATCGTTAACAGATTCCTGATTCCCAGACCTCCTTCATTTTTTGGTCTGCATAAATCATTTCAGGATCTGAAGTGAAAAGAGGAGGAAGCATTATCCTCCTTGACTCCAGACCACCAAAAGTTGCTGATGATGGGAGTTATTTTTGCAATGAATTTTTTTGAGAAAAGGATAGTAGACATATAATAAATTGGAATTGAATTGAGAACAGAGTTTATGTAACAAAGTCGCCCCGCATGGTTTAATTTGTTTGCTTTAACTGTGTTGAGCTTACCTCTGAACTTCTGGAGAATGAAATTGTATGCCTTGTTTCTGTCATTGTGGTTAAAAATAAGAGGGTGGCCTAGGTAGATGGAATTAGGTTTCAGATCAGGAACAGGGAAAACCGCTTTGACCTCTTGTTTAGAAAAATTGTCTACATTTTTTACTAAAAACAATAGAGGATTTGGCCAGGTTTGGTGTCTGACTTGATGCCCTGCAAAACTTCATAAGCAAATCATTAATTTTACCTGCCTCTTCTTTCGTTGCTTGTCCACAAATAATTAAGTCATCTGCAAAGAGCAAAGAATGAATACGAGGACACCTAGGACCCAGAGCTACTCCTTTGATATTGTCCTGATCAGCTTGATTTTGAAGTCTAATAGAAAGCTCATTTACAACAATAATAAATAAATAAGGAGAGAGAGGGCACCCCTGTCTAATACCTCTTTTAGGTCTGAAGGATGGAGTAGGATCTCCATTAATGAGCACACTCATAGTAGTGGTAGAGATGCACGTGTAAACAAGACTGGTGAAATGATCACTAAAACCTTGGCGTCTGAGAGCATTGACTACAAAGCACCATTCAATTCTATCAAAAGCTTTGGCTAGGTCAATTTTTAGCATAAAAGCCTTATGTCTCCAGGTTTTGAGATTGAAGCTGTGAATAATTTCCTGCGCTATAATGATATTGCTAGCTATGTGTGGACCTTGGACAAAAGCAGCTTGGGAGGGATGGATAATGTGAGGGAGATGTTGCTTGATCCTATCAGCCAGAGATTTAGAAATGATCTTATAGGCTACATTGCAAAGGCTGATGGGTCTATAATCCATAGGAGTAGAAGGGTTTCTGATCTTAGGTATAAGAACAATATTGGTTTTATTGACATCCTCAGGGAGGACTTTGGAAGTGTAGAAGGACTGGACTAGATCAAAGACATCCTTACCTATGTAGTCCCAAGAGATTTTATAGAAATGAGCATTAAAACCCATCTGGACCAGGGGGAGGCATTGCTGCGCATATGAGAAAGAATACTACGTACCTCATTTTCGTCTGGTGTTGAGTCTGTAAATTTGTCTTGCATAATGCCTTGATAGTTGAGTTGTTCCAAATCATCTTCAGTCTGTATATCACCTGCTGAATCATTGCATCTGAAAATTCCTTTAAAATAATTATTGGCAGTGGTGGACATTTGGTCTGGGGTAGTTGAGAAAGAACCATCTGGGTTAACAAAGTGAGAGATAAAGTTCTTCCTACTCCTTTTGATAATGGACTGGTGGAAAAAGGAAGTGTTTCTGTCACCAAAAAGAGCCCAGTTTTTTTTGTATCTCTGACGATGGTACTCATTCTCCTTAGAGAGGATGGATTCATGCTGCTCAATGAGAATCTTTTGATATCTCAAAGAGAAAGAGTCTGTGGGCTTACATTGGAGCTCAAGGATTTTGTTTTCTAAACTTTCAAGGATTTTGGCATTGTTGGGTTTGGTTTTTGCCATCTTCGAAGGTCATTGGCCAGGTAAAGAGTTTTGAGGTGGAACGGCTTACTAGAAGATCTGCACCAACTGGCTTTGGCAACTTTATTGAAGTCTTTTTGAGGGACCACCAATTTTCAAACCTGAAAATTTTCCCGGAGTACCTGCGCTTAGAGTTAGTAACAGCCAAAATAGGGCAATGGTCTCCTTGAATCATAGGCAAATGATAAACCACAGTATTAGGAAAATTAGAGCACCATTCAGTATTTGCAAGAAATCTATCAAGCCTTTCATAAGTAGAAAACTCACTAGAGCGCTTATTAGTCCAGGTGTATGCTGGGCCATTATAACCAAGATCAAAAAGACCACATTCTTTAATCAGACAACAGAATTGAGAGATAGCACGAATATTAGCAGGTCTGGGCCCAAGCTTTTCACTAACACTCATAAGGTCATTCAGATCACCCATACAGATCATGGGTAGGTCCGGATGAGTTACAACAAAAAGCACGGACCTGACCCCAAATGCTAGAAGTTTGAATATGATGGGGATCTCCATACACACAGACGAGGCCAAAATTCTTACAAAGAGCCTTGCTAAAACACTTAGCAAATATTAAATGACAACTAGAGTCGATAACATCTACTTCTACTTCACTTCTTGACAGCAACCATAGGCCACCAAACTGGCCTTCGGACGGGACAACATGAGCTTTGTGGACATTGAAATGATTAATTAAAGCGGCAGATGTTACCTTTGAATTCCTGGTTTCTGAGATAAATATTACCTGTGCGCCCGTAGAAGCGATGAGACGGGCGAGATGCAACATTTTGGGACTGCGAAAGGTCCCGCCCAAACCCCTGGCAATTCCATGATAGAAGACTAACTTTAGTCATGGCGATGCCCCTGTCATTGCCATTGCCCTTATCAAAGCCGATGCAGGAGGTGGTGGCGTTCACATCGTTGAGGGTTTGCTGCACCGTAACGGAATCCGGGAGCACTGGAGCGTTAGCCTCAGCTGAATTGGTGGTACTATTATCAGAGTGAGGTGAACGAGTCATGGAGGCCGTGACAGGAACAGAGCTGAGAAGATCTGGAGGAGCTGCGGGAGGAGGGGGATCAGGAGGAACATCCTCCATGGAAGAAGGAAACCGCACAATCGGATTGTTATTAGACATGGCAGAAGGAGGAAGAATGATGCAAGCAGCAGCTTTAAAAAAATTGGAGCTTGGAAAAAACATGGAGGAGGAGGAGGAGAAAACCAGAAGGAGAGCAGGGGAAAGTGTTGGCAACAACGGCAGTCGTAGCAAAGGTGGACAGCTAGCGGTGAGGCAGTTCAAGCTTCGGTGGCAGGATTGTTGACTGGCGGCTGACAGCGCAGCGGTGGGAGCGTCGGCGGCGGGCGGAGCAAAGGTGGGCGGCGGGCGTCAGCGAAGTGCGAGCGACAGTGGTTATGCGAGCAACAGTGGCAACGGCGCGATGTCGATCGGTTGGTGGCGTGGCAGTGCAAGCGAAGGAGACGGGCAGAGCGTTGGCAGACGACTAGCGGCGAGGCAGTGGGAGCGGCGAGGTAGTGGGATCGATGATGCCGGCAGCTGGTGTCGGCGTTGCTCTGGAAGCGTCGGGGCACCCAACCAACAACGGAAACACGGCAAGGTTCCAGCAACTTGCAGCAATCCGCAGCACACACTCGCTATTTCTACTAGGCTTAGCTAGAAGCACAGATTCGAGGCTGCAGAGCTAGCACGGATTGGCAAGGTTGCAGTGCAAGTGAGGAGGACGAATTCGAGCTTCAGCAACCGAGCAACCCGTAGTACCAGAAAAGGCAGCTTTGACCAACAATAACTATGGCTGGAAAGGGATTCAGGAAGAGAAACTTGGATGGATGGATAGATCAGGAGAGCGGCAAACAGATCTATGGAAAGGATTGAAGGTTGGGCTGCGATTGAGAGAGATCAAAGCAGGGGGAAGAAGATGAAGGCTACAGTACCACACACTCAGCGCTCAGTGTCGGCATACCGCCCAGTCTCTCCTTCTCTCTCCTCTTTCGCTCTTCTTTATTTGTGGGGAGCAGACCGACGCAACCAAGTTGGAAAGGGATATGGTTGAGAACGAGCCTGTGGCTCAGTGGTAGTGCTTGCCGGTGGGCAGCCTACCGACCCAGGTTCGATCCTCGATCGGCCTGGGGTTCTCACCGGGTTTATCCCAAATAAATTTCAGGTACGCCTCTCCGTGCGTGGTTCCACAACGGTAGTGCGGTGCTCCTCATCGCGTGCTAGAGCCTGGTGGCTTCTGGTGATCTTCGTTGGGCGTAGTCTTCAACGCTGTGTGAGTTGTAGGCACCGTGAGTGTGCGGGTGTGTGTAGGTATGCGTTGTGGTGGTGTGAGTGTGTGAGTAAGCACGTGAGCAGATCTTCTGGTATCACTTCGATAGGAGAGGTTTCAAAAAAAAAAAAAGGATATGGTTACTGTACATAAGGTCAATGGCAATAGACTCGATAAATCATAAGTGTTTTTCTTCTAACAGCATAAGGGGCTGTTTGGTTCCTAAGAACTAAACTTTTTTTAGTCCTGGGACTAATAAAAAAAAAAAGTCCAAGAAAGTCTTTTATGGACTAATAGAGGAAAAAAATCTCAAAAAAATTCCTCCCCTGTTTGGTTTGGTAGGGACTAAAAGAGACTTTTTTTAGTCCCAAGGGCTAAAAAGTTCCTAAACGAAACAACCCCTAAATATACATGCGTGTCTAAAACTGTTGCTCTTATTGTCTTGCACTGAATGCATGCCAAGGGCCTTTTTTAAAAATGTTGACAAGGCCCAAAGGACACGCTGTCACGAGTGCACGTACAAGGCGACCAGAAGCCGAAGCCGACCAGGGCAAATCTTGGTTCGGAGGCCATTTTTAAAATTTCGCTTTGTCCTTTTGCCTAGTAGTTGGAATTCGAAACGCATCTCTTTTTTCATATTGGTTTCTTGATGGACTTCATAAATAAATTACACAACTGCTTTTATTTGCAAATTTCATTGATTCTTCAAAACTAGACTTGATGAATCTCATAAAGTGCTTTTAATTTTGTTTTGATTTGACTTGGCTACATACCCCGACATTGAAATCTTGTTGAGTCGATCCAACGACCCCTGCGTAGCCTCGTACTAGGCCTTTGTGATGAGTAGGTGGATGGGATGCCTTGTCATGCATGCATGTGAAGGTGTCAGCTACCGAGGAAACCACCAAATCTCATCGACCAACAGCACACCCGGCCCTCTTCCGAGGAAACCACCAAAATCTCATCAAAGACAGCAGAACACGGAGGAATCTGTTGTAAATATAAGAAAGGAAAGAATATATCAGCCGGTTGTTGCGTATGAAACGCCGCATGCACACACCACGGACGCGCAAATTTGATTATTATTATCAGCTTGATTGCTAGTAACAAATGGCCGGCGTCTATGTGTTTCAAGGATCAAGTGTCAGAAATTAATCCCAAAGTCCTCATCACTTCATCAGGCGATGTACCAACAACCGGCCGCCCGTGTGAACGGAACTAAACCCCGTAGGCGCAGCGAGTTGCCGTATACGAGTCATTGTTGAAGAAAAAGTAGCACCTACTACTACTAGGTACAAGTATTATTTTTTTGGGAAAAAATCGCAAAAGGTCAAACCGTACTGGACCTGGACACCACACACATTCGTGGTACCGGCGGCAGCGAGCCCGGCCCAGGCGGAGGCGGAGGCGGAGGCAGGCTTCATCTGGGCGAGGCCGCACCTCGCCAGGCTTCCGTTTCCGTTCCGTCAACCCAGGACAGGAACCTCCCTCCTCCGTTCCTTCGTCCAAGCAACACGGAGAGTAGAGAGAGTGTTTTATTAGCGTGCCCTTGCTTTCAAACAAGTAGCGTGGTTGTGGTCCAAGTCCAACGTCCAATTAAGTCCATCCATGAATTTGTAAAAAAAAAAAAAAAAAAAAGTCCATCCGTGAAAGAGATCGAGCCACGGGCCTGCCTTCACGTGCTCCTCATATCTCAACTTTCCACCCGCGCTTGAGCATAAAACGAGCACCGTGACAAACGGTTTTTTTTTTTTTTTTTTTTGAACGAAAGAACCGTGACAAACGTGACCAACATAGTACTGTACTGTTCTATAGACGAAAACAAACAACGAAAGCAAGACCTCTCCAAAAACCACTGTAATTTCCTGTTTTGAAAAGGAGAGAAAAAAAAACGCATGCCAGAAACGTTTTTATCTCGCAGAAAACTGGAACCACGGGGAAAAAACTTTACTACAAAGCATGGTAAAAACAGGGAGGTCCGTCCGTTTCAAGCAGCAGGTAAGAAGGTCCACGCGGTGTTAACACACACCTAACTGCCGCCAGCCCACACCCAACGCGAGACTAGTTAATTTAATTAATTAATTACCAGGTCGACGCCACCTCTCCCTCCTGTAGAGAAGGAAGAGGACGCCGGCGCACTAGCCATCCCCTCCCCTAGTACTAGTATAAAGGAGGCCGGCCATCTCCCTCCTCTTCCCCAGGCATGAGCACCCTTCTTCTCCGCCTCCGCCGTCCCATGGCCACAGCGCCCTGCGCCTGTTCCTGGGACAACTCCTTCCACGAAAAGCACTAGCAGCAACACTAGCCACCATCCATCCTGGATCCGTCCAATCCACCGCTAAGCTAACACTAATCATCTTCCCCTTCCCGTTCGAGATCGATCGATTCATCTGCGCTGCAGGGAAGAAGGAGAAGAGGATGGGCAAGTACGTGGAGCTGCTGGACATGGGCGTGCGCATCGCGGCGCGGTTCCACTCCCACTGCCCACAGACCGCGCGCCTCTACTACCACCCGCCTGCCGGATCCCCGGCGGCGGCGGTCGGCGACGGACGCAAGGGCGACTCCGCCTCCACGGCCGCCATGATGGTGATGAAGCAGCAGGGGCAGAGGTTCGACGCCTCCGAAATCATCCTGCACACCGTCGTCTAGCCTTGGCCTTATTAGGCCGGCCGAGCTCGTCGCCGCCGGAGCCGCCGCCGGGGACGACGACACGGCGGCCGGCGATTTATCTATCATTCTTCATTTGTGTTGTGTTGGGTTGGTGAAGAACTCGTTAAGCTGATTGCAAGCGGCAGCGGCAGCAGCTCATGTACCACGAGTTTTAATTAATTTATTTCGTCGGAGGGCTCAAATCGCTCTCCGTTTGATGATTTCGAAACTGGCTCGCGTCATGCGTTGCTTGCGTCGGTTCGTCAAGCCATTAATTAATTAATTTCTTCATTATTTTCTTGTTCCTCGTTCCAAACAATCCGGGGTTGGTTGAGCCCAATCCGAAAGCGCGTCGGTCCGTCCTCCTGCCGTGTTTTGAATTTGGATCCGCCTAATTTCACGTGGATTGGCAGAAATTTCATACGGGTTCGGTAGCCTCTAGCACAATCTGAGTGGAGATCAAAACTGTAATGAAATGAACCTTTCATCAAAGGTTAGCTTCTCCCCCCTCCTCGATGAGTTTGTTGTTCTTGCTGTGGCGTGACGTCAGGCGGAGTGGACCGAACGAACCAAGGAATCCTAGGTTGCTTGCTGGATCAAGCAAAACGAGAGGCTACAAATCCGTTGCGGTCGGCGTTGGATTCGTTGGGCGTCCGTCGGCGCCTCGGCGGGGCGTCTCCTCGTCCACACACGCCACCGCCGGCCCGGGGCCCTCCAAATATCGCGGAACAGGAGCCGTCTCCGTCCGTTTCACTTTCACAGAATCAAATTAGAGGCACGAAGCACCAGCTCCCACCGGGCGCCTGTAAGCCTGTTGTTTTGCTTTCGGCAACGCAACGCGATGCGATGCGATTCGCGTGCTGCGTGGGTGTGGTTTGGAGTCGACGTGAAATCGACGCCGTCGCGGATCCTGCGATTCCTGCAGACGAGTCGCGGACCCCTGGCCGGCTGGCTGTCAGGCACGGGCGAGCCACAGCAGATACTGCGCCTGCCGGCCCTGATTTTTGGGGACAGCGAGAGATGGGACATGCTGTGTTATGCTGAAACTGAAAATACAAACTCACTATTCACCTATCGCATCAAATTTTTTTTTTTTTTATCATATACGGAACACTAAATATAGATAAATAAAAAAACTAATTACATAGTTTTGATGTACATTCTTGAGATGATTCTTTTTAAGCCTGGTTGCGTCATGATAGGATAATATTTACCACAAACAAACGAAACGTCTTCTGATTCTTTTTGATTTGGAACAGTACTTTTTCTCACCAACTAAACACAGCCATGGTAACTTTTTGGATTTTTTTTGGTCAAGTGCTTGCCCATGTTCGCTCTGTGCCGCTGGGAGTAGGCCACCGGGCGGCCGGTGGTGAGATTGGACTTTCATCTTCCCTTGTACCCAAAGCTTATCCCATACTACTACAATGGAATCCAATTAGTATCTGATCTGAATCCAATTAGTATCTCATATATTTATCTGAGTTCCATTTCCCAGACGCCAATATTTTGAAACATTCTAGACCTGCAAGGATACTTTGCCAAGAGCTACAAGATTAAGAAAGATGCAAGCCCTGAAGTGGATTAGGTCTGTTTTTTGACCTAGGTTTTGATCTTGTCATCATTTTTCAAAGCAGCAAAAAAAAAAAAAAACTTAATTTTTCTAAGAAATGGCAAACAGTAAACATTACCAAACAACATTAGTATGGATCATAGCACTGTTGTGTTCAACTCTCACTTTGATCGACAGATAGGAAACAATTGATTCCATTGACACCTGATGGGAGAACGAGGACTGTACACAGTTTGTATATCCTTTGAGATAGCATAGTATTTTTTGGTTACTTTGTAAGATCTTTACGAACAAGCAATGTCCCCCATAGCCGTTGAAAACAAGGTAACGTCACTACATATGAAGTAATCAATAATTTCAACCGACTGTTCACAAAAATCAGGCCAATTGCAACACAACTTGAAAGCAACTCCAGCCAATGAACTGCTACTAATTATTCAGCACAATTACCTCTCCTTTGTTATACAATATACAAGGTTCACAGGTCAGGGCACGTAGAAAACAGTTCCAAGCATTTTGCGCACATGAAATTGATATAGATACTGTGTACAACTTCAACTTATTTCGATTCTAATATTATTATTATTAGCTGGGCCAATTTATTGGGTTGTCTCTACAGCTAGACATGAATTGTTTCAAATGAATAGAAGTTCAAGGGTAGGGACGTGAATTGATGCGAATGAATAGAAGTTCAAGGGTAGAGACCAGTGACGAAGACTGAAATTTTTTTGGGCGGGCTGAAACAAAGGAGACGTTGATTTGCATTAAGATTTAATGGTGATTTTTTTTTTTTTGCTACGATGATTAACCTTGATTACGGATTTTTTTTTTAGAGCCCCACCCGCCCTAGTGCTAGCTCCGTCAAGGTAGGGATGGTGACAAAAAAAAAAAGCAACAAAATGCAAACATCACCGCAGCCCTGTAACTTTGCTTGTTGGAGCATACCATCGTATCTTAGTCGATGAAGTAGCTGATACTTGCCGCAGCGCTTGCTCCTGTGAAGGTCACTAGCCAAGTGATCTTCATCAAACAAAACTGTGGTCACTAAACGAGTAGAGAAAATCAAAATACAAATGCACTCCTATCTTCCCTAAGAAATCTACAACTCATAAGTGATTACTGATTACCACTGTCTCCGATGGTGAAGATTGTCGAGTTTCGATCGAGCGCCTAACAAGCATTGCATAGACACCCGAAACGGTTATGCAAATACTATGCATACAGATTCAAAAGATTTGATGCAACAAGGTAGCTTCACAAAATGTAACTCATCGGTGGGAATCATGTCGGTAGGGGTGCTTAAGCCCCGGGTTGTTGCTACCCATTTCGTCATTTCCTTAGGGGATAGGGCTAGAGAATTGCTTGAATCCCATTGCGTATTGGTGCGGGGCGTATAAACCAATATTTCATTATCAAAAGCGCTAGGGTTCGATGCATTAGCTTCTTTGGCTTAGCTTTGAATTGCATTAGCCGTTGGAAGTACCGTTCTGTCTTGAATGGAAGTCATGCATCGGCACTAACCGATGGCTAAGAAGGCCGAGCTCTTCTCTCATACCGGGTCGAAGAAGATGAGCGCGTAAAAGGAATGTAGGCCTCGCCGTAGTACTCGTAAAGGAGCTCGCTTCGCTATCATGCCGATTATGAGCGGCCGTTCGCAAAGAATGGATTTGGATCTATTATCGATTAAGATTGTCGAGGGTTTCGATACGAGCGCCTAACAAGCATTGCATAGACACCCGAAACGGTTATGTAAATACTATGCATACAGTTCAAAAGATTTGATGCAAGGAATCATGTTGGTAGGGGTGCTTAAGCCCCCCCCCCCCCCCCGGGTTGTTGCTACCCGCAGGGGCTTGTGATATGATTGTTTCGGCATTGATCGGTTACGTGGGCGCCCACCGGCTTCCCTCAAGATCCGAGAATCGGGTAATTTCCCATGCAACCAAAATCAAATCAAAAGTGCAAAAAATGTATTGCATAAAGCCGGATCTTTACATTTACATTACAAATTGTGTTGTACAAATGACCTAATTAAAGTAGTATCTTCAATTTTTTTGCACGGGTGGGTTGAACTAGCGGGTGTAGTGCACTTTATTTGGAGTTTGTCATTGTGGTGTATATACGTCCTGTCGTCACAAGGTCACTTTGGAACCATTGGCCACCGCTTCTACATACAGTCGGTGATGGTGTAAGGGCGTGTTTGCTTTACGCCGCGTTCTACCACGCCACATCTGTGGCCGCCGCAGCAATCATGGCAGGCGTTTGCTTCTCGTCTAAACATCGACCTTTTTCTTGTTGCTCGTCGTTTAGCTGTGGCAAGCCGTGGCAGACTGTGGCGACCATTTCGACCGTGTGAGACCCAGCCCATTGGGCGGTTGGGCCAGCCGAAAGCCAAGGTTGATGTAGCAATGACACTAGCTCAGCGGAAGGTGCAAGTTTAGTACCATACCGGGAGTTGAGGATGAGTTGAACTAGCTTAAAAACCCAGGCCAAGGACACGTAGTAACCTTCGGTTAACCGTTTTGAGCAAAGCGAGGACGAAAGCTCAAGCGGGTTGCTACGTAGGTGGGGCCGCTCCTCGGTAGAGTGGGTCTGAGCCAAGAGAGTTGATCTTGGACGTTTGTCCTCTACGGGTAAGCTAGTTCGACGAGGACGTCGAGTCCTTAAGGGTGGGTGGATGTGAGACCCAGCCCATTGGGCCAGTTGGGCCAGGCTGAAAGCCAAGGTTGATGTAGCAATGACACTAGCTCCGCGGAAGGTGCAAGTTTAGTACCATACCGGGAGTTGAGGATGAGTTGAACTAGCTTAAAAACCCAGGCCAAGGACACGTAGTAACCTTCGGTTAACCGTTTTGAGCGAAGCGAGGACGAAAGCTCAAGCGGGTTGCTACGTAGGTGGGGCCGCTCCTCGGTAGAGTGGGTCTGAGCCGTGTGCCCGGTCTGGGGTGTTACAGACCGCCTGCGCCACGCCACGACGCGGCCCGCCACATCACGGCGTGGCGAACGTCGGTAGAGAACCAAACATCCCCTAAGTAACTCATCTTGACATATTTTACTAATGATGTTATTGTTTCCCGGCCGGCTGGCTGACAGGCGTGGGCAGCGAGAGATGGGACTTGGTAGCTTTTGGATTTTTCGTTTTTAGATTCTCTGCTTTTTTTTTTTTCCATTCATGTGAATTGCTTGCCCATGTTCTCGCTCCGTGCGGCTAGGAGTAGGCGGCCTTTTCGTTTATTTATTTTTAGTTACTCTCGAGAATCGTGGTAGCACATTTCTCACCTTCTGTGTGCTTTGCTTCATAAACAGTAGCAACAATGTTTAATATTTTAGGGCTTATAAATTTTCTGACGGACCATATTTGACCACAAACAAATATTGACGAGAATTGAAAAGGTAAGCTAAGATGGTGTCATCTCTTTGTGTCATCGTAGGAGCCTTTTTTTTTTTTTTACCAATAACAAACGTTTCTATTACTTAACAAAGATGATCTTTGTTAGAACCATTACATTGTTAATGGTTACATTTTGGAGTGCCACAAAGAAAAGGGCACTCATGATCATGACCCGGATTAACACATAAGCTATCAAGGTCACCAAGCTATCGGCCTTTGAATAGAAGTTAAGGCCTGTCTAGCAAGGAGTCTGCCATTTGATTACATTCCCTTCATATCCCGAGCGCCGCTATTGTTGTTCCTGTAAGGGCCGAGAAAACAAGCTCGTATAGGGCTCAATTCTCCAGTCCGGCGTGCTTGAACGGTCGGCGGTGTTGATATAGTTGATGAGGACTTGATTGTCTGCTAGCAATGTTGCCCCCTCCGTGATGTTCATCCTGCGAAGAAGAGAAGCGCCTAGGGCTAGTGCTGCAGCTTCCGCCATGAGAACAGAGGTTGCATCCTGCATGATCGCTCTGATGAAGACACTGGTTGGGGGCGAGGTTGAGGTGTTGACGATGAAGACTCCCAGACCTGCTTGTCTTGGTGGGGCGCCAGGCGCATCCGGAGGAATGGAGGCATCCGTATAACACCTGAAACCATTTAGCGAAGCAGGAGTTTGAAGCAGGTACCTGTCACTAGCGAGTGAGTGGGAAGTGGCCGGCAGTAGGTTTTCCTCCTGCATGGGTGTAGTGGCCGGCTGTAGGTCTCCAATCCCATGTTGATCATGATGACCTGTGACAAGAGAGCTTGTACCTTGGGACGGTGTGCGTTGGGGAGGAGCGTGGGGTATCGTAGGAGCCTTGTTAAAGTGAACCCTCTCCTACCAATTTTGTAGATGCTGAAACGAATACTCCTATAAACACAGGATCTTTATTTTATCAGTCCCTAATAACCGTGGCCCGCATCTGTTCCAAGAAGAAAAGCCGAAGATGCAGGAAAGGAAATGGACAGTGGGCAGCACCAGCAGGCGTGCGTCCGTGCTGTAGATACTTGGCGGCACGTACAAGTCCACGAGTCGGTACAAGTCCACGAGTCGTGGCATCGACGGCAGGAGTATTCTCAACTTGTTCTTCAATCAAGTCACAGCTCGAGTCTGCCTGATTGCCACAAGTCTTGGCGATTTAAGGATTAGGAAAGAAAATCCTATCGCTATTAACTCCACGCCCATTTCTCGCTTGCTTGGGGTTCCCTGGCCGGCGTGGCGCTGGTGGGTGGTGGTGCTACGAGGAAAAGGCGTTGGGCCTTGCACGTCTCGGAGTGGGAGCTTTGGACCGACGCGTCTGCGGCGGAGAGTCCCCGCGCGCGCGAGTGCCGGGACCGAGGAAAGGTGACCGACCGTTGCAAATGCAGCCGCACCATTTGACCCACTTTTTTTACAGCGCCGACTTATCGTAACTTTTCTCCACGCACTGACGCACCCGCGCTCACTGTAGCGGCGGCGTCAGCATGGCCGGTGCTGGTCCAGACCATGGCTCCATGCTCTCGTTTTTTACTGCTGCCAGCAACGGCGGTGGTTCCAAATCTTGGTCGGTGGGGGGAGGATTTCGTTTCGTAGCGTCAGTCGGCGCCAGCCACGGCAACCCGGGCCCCCGGCCCACACCCGTACGTATGATGCCGAGTGTTTTGTTTATGCGTTGCTCGTTGCGTCGCGTGTGGAGCTGCTTCCTCCCCTCAAACGATTGCTTTGTCTCGTTACTCAAAATTACTACAGGCTTAAGTTCTACTAGCCGCCTACGGTAAGTTTTAGTCTCAACAGCTAGCAGTTGCTCGGTGGATGAAGTACAGTGTACGTAGTACTATGCTTATAAGTAGCAAAATATGGGGAAAAACGAGAGGCAGCTAGGCTCCAAATCGTGCTTGCCGGAGGATAATTCGTTACTCGTTGGGGCCGGTCGGCGTGCTCCAGTCCACAATTCCCCACCCAAGTATCGATCAGGAGGTAGCCGTCATCACCATCCTCGTTCCTCCATAGCATTCCTCTTGCTCCGAGCCATCTGTTATGCTGCCCACCGAAAGCCAACGCTGTTCGCCGGCCGTCCCGGATCCTGGGATTGGGATTCGGGTGGGGGCTTTAAGTCCCGGGCGAGCCAAGCAGATACAGCTTGCCAGCCCTGATCTTTTTCGAGCACGGCATGAGATGGGGCAGGTGTCGCCACTCGGCTCGGCAGCATATTCCCACTCCGACTGCTCGTTCTTGTCGTATCACAAGCCTGCCTGCCTGCCTGCCTGATCAAAGTGATACTCTAGACCAGTCGGCACTCTAGATCGCTAGCTCTTGGTGTTTGCCTTGCCGATACTAGTGCCCACTGTACATCTGTAGCAGCACTGGCACGGCACGGCAGCATGGGGCACCATGGAATTTCAGTGCTGTTCGTGGCTAGCTTGGGCCGCCGGCCGGGGACACGCAGCGAAATCTACCGGGCTCCGGGTTGTGCCTCGGGGCCGACGATGACGGACGGAGTTAAAGGCTGCTGCGTTAAGCCTTGTTGCGTCTGCACAGCAGCACAAGCACATGCAGATGGAGTCAAGGTGTGCCCGTGCTTCGCGCCTGATCCGTGGTTCCAACTCAACTCACGTGAGTCCACCGCATTGTCCCTACCCTACTCAAGGGTAGTGCTAGTACTAGTACAAGGAATTGGCCGTGCCTTACGTGTGCCCGTGCAGCTGCTGCATTCCATCGTGTCGATCAGCAACAATGCTTTGCCGCTAGTCCAAGCCAAACATCATCAAATAAAAAAAATCTGAAATGGGGAGGGCAAAATCAAGAAAGACAAAACAATCATGCAGCACAAGCGCACAACGGTGCGACTGGCCCATCCCTTGTTGTCTATGGCCATTGCTATTGCTATTCCTACTAGTAGGAGGAGTATGAAACTGCTTCTGCCTGGTCCAATGTGGACCATTTCCTTGCCTGCTTTCTCATCTGCCCACCATTCCCACACCCTCTCCACCCCCAGCTAAATTATGCGCAGGCCAACAGTCAACATTGCATTTGGCCTGGCCATTTGCCTACCTTACCTTCTTTTCTGCTCTCGTTTGCATGCCTACCTTTCCGAACAGGGTATTTGCGGCCGCTCCCATGACAAACAAACTTGCTACGTACATACTCCTACTCCGGAGTATACTCCACACGGACGGACACGCATGATGACGCGTATACATGCAACCACCCACGAGCACACCCAGAACTAGCTAGAATTAATCAGCTACCACAACACGCCAACATTTGCATTGTAAAGGCCCTCGATTGTAGTACACGACTATGCCCTCGTGACGTGATGTGATCGTTACCAACAAAAAAAGCCGAAGCTTCAACAGCCACCAAAAGTTATTCCATGAGATTTTTTCCACCCCGCCGTGCCGTGCCTGCCTGCCACAAGATTTTATCCAAACCGGCCCGTGAGGCCGGTCATGTGCACCATGGCAGTGCGCTGCACCACCTCTCACGCAAACCTCTTGTTATTACCTCCCGGCCTCTTGTCCTTTGACCTGGCATATACGTACGTACATCATCATACATGCTCAGTCGCATAACCGTGTCGTATATATATACTCTGAGGCGGCAGATCAAAATTCTATTCAACGCAATGAAGGATAAGCATAAGATAGGAGCCGGAGAGTCTAATAGTCAGGGACAAAGTTTCAGAGAACAGAGTTTTCAAAGTTTCACTTTCACACAGAATCAAATTACAGGCTCGCGGCACCAACACGGAAGCACCAGCTCCCGCCCGGTGCCGTTACCTGTAAGCCTGTTGTTTTGCTTTCGGCAACGCAACGCGATGCGATGCGATTCGCGTGCTCTGCGAGGGTGCGTGGTTGTGGGTTGGACGTGAGATCGACGCCGTCGCGGATCCTGCGATTCCTGTGGGGGCCCGGGCCGGCTGACAGCCACGGGCGAGCCTGAGCGCCTGCCGGCGCTGATTTTCGGGGACAGCGAGAGATTCTTGTCTTTTCTCCATTCATGTGAAGTGCCTGGCTGCTTGCCCATGTTCTCGCTCTGTGCGGCTACGAGTAGGCGGGCCGGCGGCCGTGACTCGTGAGATGAGATTGGCCTTTTCGTTTATTTATTTATTTATGTTTACTCTCTCGAGAACCGTGATAGCATTTCTCACCTTCTTCTGTATGCTTTGCTCCAAGAACAGTAGTAGTAACAATGTTTAATATTTTCTGACCGACCATATTTTATCATCGAAAATGTGGAGAGAAAAAAAGACAAACAAGTATTGATGAGAATGGAAAACTTAAGCTAAGATTATGTCATCTCTTTGTATCATCTTACGTGCCTTGTTAGAAATGGGAAGTGGGCACCAGCAGGGGGTTGCTTACGTGTTGTAATACTTGGCGGCACGTACAAGGGCAGTCTGGGCACAGAGACTCACGAGTCATCGTGGCGTATGGCATCGACGACATTTTCTCAAGTCATCGTGGCCTATTAAACATTGTTACTACTACGGTTCATGTTCTTCAATCAAGTCACAGCTGGAGTCTTGCTGATTTGTGTCTAATCCAAAAAGAAAAAAAAACTCGAGCCTGCCTGATAAAAACTCGTGATGGACAAAGTCTTCGCGATTTAGGAAAAAAAAATTCAATCGCTATTAACTCCACGCCGCCCACTTGCGCTTGATTTGCCCGGCGTCGCTTCTCGCTTGGTTCATCGCCCAAGCGCCCCTTTCCGTCCTGGCCGCTGCCTGGTGGGTGCTACTCCTACGTTGGGCCTTGCACTCGGTCTCGGAGTGGGAGCCTTGGATCGACGCGTCTGCGGCGGAGAGTCCCCGCGCGCGTGCCAGAAGAGCTGACCGACCGTTGCAAAAGCAGCCGCACCATCCGTTTTTTTACAGCGCCGACTTTTCTCTATCATGACGCGAGGTGGTGGTCCACGCACCCCCGCTCACTGTACTGTAGCGGCGGCAGCAGCGCATGAACATGGGTCGGTGCTAGTCGTCCATGGCTCCATGCTCTCGGTTTTTACTGCAACTTTTGAGCGGTGGCTCCAACGAGCCGAGCCTGGGTATGCATGCCCCATTCCTTGTGCTTGCAACTTTTCAGCGGTCCAGAGTGGGTTTCAGTAGATTAGAAGAAGAAATTCCATTCCATGCGTGCACTCGATTGTCTTTCTCATGCATGTGCCGAGACAGGCGTCCGTCACGTCACGTACGTGGATGGAGTGGAACGAATGGAATGAATCTAGGCAGCTTAATTTATCGGTAGTGAAATAGAGTACGGTACTAGTACTATGCTTAAGTAAGTAGCAAAACGGGGGAAAACGAGAATCGTGCGTGGTTACCGGAGGATAATTCGTTATTCGTTGGGGTCGGTCGG
This sequence comes from Hyparrhenia diplandra, assembly GCA_015847255.1. NCBI lineage: Eukaryota > Viridiplantae > Streptophyta > Magnoliopsida > Poales > Poaceae > Hyparrhenia > Hyparrhenia diplandra. The sequence continues at coordinate 102,214 of JADLZK010010859.1, read as the reverse complement.
CGTACTCCCATGCATCCCCCAACTCCACCCAAATATATTAATTGTAGTAGTGATATCGATCCGGAGGTAGCAGTCATCACCATCCGACGCCATATGTTGCCCACCGATCGAAAGCCAAGCCAACCGATACGGTTTGCCGGCGCTGATATTTTCGATCGGGCACGGCGAGAGATGGGTCAGCACTCGGCTCTCTCGGCAGCATATTCCCATTCCCAGCTCGTTCTTGTCGCATCGCAAGCCTGCCTGCCTGATCAAACTGGGGGCGGACGAAAGTCTTGGTGATTAGTTGAAGAAAAAGGATACTCCAGATCGCTAGCTCTGGGTTTTTGCCTTGCCTCTTGCGGGCCGGTGTCAAATGGTTCCCTTGTCTTTGTGCCGGCCGATGCCGATACTGTTGCTAGTGCGTTTAAACTGCACTGAAACAGAAACTCCCATCACTACCTACCACCATGTTCTCCAGCCAACTTGCTTCAGTGTACCATTTTTACTGCACGTGCTACGCAGTGCGCCCAACCCTTGTTGTCGATGGCCATTGCTACTAGTAGGAGTATTAAAACTGTTTCTGCCTCGACCATTAATTTCCTAGCAAGGAAAGAGGTAGCGAGAACAAAGTTGGGACGGCGGACGATCTTCATTGCCTTGCCTGCTTTCTCATGTGCCCACCATTCCCCACCCTCCTCCCCCAACTAATAAGTAAGGCGCAGGCCAACACGTCAAGATTGATCGATCCACCGTTGCATTCCGCCATTTGCCTACCTTTTACCTTGTTTCTGCTCACATTTGCATTTGCATGCCTACCTTCCCGAACAGGGTATTTCCGGCCGTTCCCATGAAAAACTTGCTACGGGCGGACACGCATGACGCATATACATGAACACCCACGAGCACACCCAGAAGTAGCTAGAATTAGCTACCACAACACGCCAAGACTTGCTCATTGTAAAGGTCCCTCGTGACGTGATGTGATCGTTATTAACAAAAAAAAGCCCCATCGATCTTCAACGTCAACAGCCACCACGCAAACGCAAAGCAAGTTATTCCATGAGATTTTTTTTCACCCCGCCGTGCCTGCCACAAAAATTTATCCAAACCGGCCCATGAGGCCGGCCACGTGCACCATGGCAGTGCACTGCATGCACCCCTCATGCACACACCCACCACACACCTCTTGTCCTTTGACCTGGCATATACGTACATCATCATACATGTTCAGTCGCATACCCGTGCGTGTATATACTCTGAGGCGGCAGATCAAAATTGTATACAACGGAATGAAATATAAGAATAAGATAGGAGCCGGATAGAGTGTAGTCAGGGACAGAGTTTCAGAGAACAGAGTTTTCAAAGTTCAGGAATGCGCTATTACAAGGTGCCTCCTTTCATCATTATAATGAGCCTGGGGTATTTATACTCTCTTGCACCGCTAATAGCCGGCCGGCACAGTTGCTTAACACCTACAGCACATTTGACATTACCGGCGCATCAACAATTCGCGTCGTCGTCAGCACTCGTTGCTTGTTTGTGAACAGGATTCTTCAGACTGCCAGCAATCTTCAGCTTCCTAGCTCTCGTGTCTGCTCGTGACACAATTGGCAAAGTTATTGCAAAATTGAAAGATAGAATATGTAGAGAAAAAATATAAGGAAAAAATATATATTTCATTTCTTTACATCCATAGGACAAAAAAAGGAAGAAAAATTCTACAGTTCACTAACTATTAACGACTATGTTATGTAAAAACACTATCTCAGCTTTGACAGCTGGTCGTAATATGGAGTAGCTGAGTAGAACACATTCATGATTCGGCTTCTGCATGACGGACGAAGCAAATGCCAAGTAACCAACAGCAACAACCAATGTCAACGACTAGACAACCTTTGAGCTTAATGTGACAAAGCTCTCAGTTTAGACGTATCTGAGACATGACCTCTGCTACATGTGAAAGATAAACGCATTTTCTAGAATAAATAAACATATATATAGTATCGACTATCGAGAAACACAGATTCAGACAGTAATTGCTCCCTAATAAGGCCAAGAAAAAGGAAGCACATATGTAAGATGGAGACATCATTCAGGAAACACAAAAGGTAGCATTTCAAACTCATACTTGTTTTGGCGGATAATTGTTTGAAACAGAACTATACAGGTACATACTCAGTTTGAGTGGGGATTGCTCTAGGAGTGTACACAATCTCCCAGTATCCTTCAGTACCTATTCTTGTGTATCATAATCCTGAAGTTCCCAGATGGACAATTTAGAGCTAGCATCAAAATCTTTGTTGATATAATTCAGTTGTCCTTGGGATTGACCAATACAAGGAGTATGGTGCCATAACAACTGCCTCCCCTCTGCTGCACCTGGCGTTGTCATAATCCTTTTTGTCTTTCCTTGTACATCTACAGCTACTATCTGATGCCGATCCAAACCCAAAACTATCAAATGCAGCATGCCATCAACAAATGTTCGCTGATGGCACCCATTCTTCAGTGTGCGTGTGCTCTCATGACGCCATCGTTCCAATTGTCCTCGTTCATTCCAGTCAGTTTGGCTGTGACTCCACACCCCAGACTCAGACGAGTAGGTATGCACTGACAGATCCAACATCTTGATTTCCTCATAGTATGTTAATGGGGCCTCCTCATCCCAGCCCAGCCTCCAGAACAGGCACAGATGGGGACGTTTGCCCAATGTTTTGTGGCTGGGTTGCACACGATATAGCTCAATACGTCATACGGGTCTGACTTGGGGCAGTGCTCGAAGAGAAGGAGCGCATTGCAGGAATCTTCGAAGTTGATGGTCTCAGTCTCGGGCAGCTTCATTAGGAAGGACAAGAAAGGGTCGATGTCGAGAGGCACGGGACTCGCCAAATACTTGAGGAAAAAATGTTCCAAGTCGCTGTTGCACGTCCGATCGAATATGGCGAAGAACCCTTGCAAGGTTTGGGGGAGCCTCCCGCGGTTGAGGGGGTCGTCGACGAGGTCGCGCCAGGCTCTGGCGACGCACTTCGATCTGTAGACGGACCTGAAGGGCGCGCGCGCGAGGATCTCCAGCATGGCTTCGTCGGGGAGGCCAGCCAGCGAGTTCCGCTTTGGGGCAATCCATCGAGCAACCTGCGAGCGCGGGGAGCGAGCTAAAGATGCAAGTTGTGGTGTCCGCGCGCGAGAGAGAAGAATGTGAACACAGGGTGGCGAAGGGATCTCACCAGCCGCCGGAGATGGCCGGGATCCACGGCGCGCCGGCGCTGGGCGGTGTGGAGGAAGAAGAAGACTGGGAAGCCCAGAACCAGAACCTCCCGCACCTGAGCTCTGTGGGCTGATTCCGTAACGGGCAGTGAAGTGGAGGTCGGGCCGTGGCGTGCACGGAATGGATGCTAATTAGGCCCAATTCGGCCTTGTCACAAGTCACGACACTATTCTAAATATAATTTCCATCAATTTTTATTTATATATGCTGGATTTAATAATGTTGTACGTACGTAAGTTGGCACCCATTTATACTTCTGGCATTCCTCCAAAAGGAAAAAAATATTTTTGAGTGACATACTATATTTTTACGGAAACCAGAAAACTAGAAGATTCCACGGACACTACTACAAAAAATTGATTTTTGCGTGGTGTTCGATTTGATTTTCCGTGGCGGGCATTTGAAAAACCGCCATAGAAAATACCCTAATTAACCGTGGCGGTTATTTTTGATTAACCGTGCGGTTATAATGTCCGCCACGGTAAATCGATTAACCGTGGCGGTTTTTATAAAAAACCGCCACCGTAAATCGAGCCCAAATCGAATTTTGAAAGCCCATTGAAGCCCAATAACAGTCACGCGGTATATATAGAGGCCCCTCTACACCGCAAACCCTAACTCATTTCGCCTCACTTCTCTCCCCCACACTCTCTCAGATCCAGACCCGTCCCCTCCCTTCCCTGTCCTCCCCGTCCGTCCGTCTCCTGCCTCCCTCTCAACTCCGAAGTCGCAGCGGTACATGGGCTCCCTAGCGGCGTCCGCGCGGCAGGATCCGGCGGCGAAGCGGCGTCCGGCGACGGGACCCGGCGGCGGGCGGCGGCCGGCGCGCGGCAAGAGCTGGGCGGGCCTCCACCGTGGGCGGCGCTGGGCGTGGCGCCCATCGACGGATCTCGGCGGCGCGCCTCTCCACCACCGGCGGCGCGGCGGATCCCTCCTGGCGCTTGCTCTCCCGGCGGCCGCTGGCGATCCCGGCCGCCGCGCGCGCTCCTCCCGCGCCTCCGCGGGATCTGCTCCATCGGCGGCGCGGGCGGGCAAGGGGCGTCGATCTGCTCCACCGGCGGGCACGGCGCCAAGGCGCAGCGCATCCCGGGCGGCGCGCCGCTCCCCCCGCGCCCGCGGTGGACGGCGGCGGCGACGCCGGACCTAAGCCTGCGGCCCAGATCCGGGCCCATTTGGGCCTGGATCTGGGCTTTCTTTTGTTGTTTTTTTATTTTATTTTCGGTGGCGGGCATTAGGATGCCGGAAAAACCGCCACGCAAAGATTTGATTTACCGTGACCTTCGCTTTATTGGCGGATCGAAAAACCGCCCGCGGAAAATCGCTTTTGTCCGCCACGGAAAATCGTTTTCCAGTAGTGGGATAATGCTTCCAGTTCTTTAAAATTTAAATTTACTGAACAAAAGGACGCTGGCAATTGGCAAAATATGGAAAATATTTTTGTTTCCATCTTCAGCGTAAGAACAACTGGCCAAGTTATTGTATTCTTAACATCCACAGGACAAGAGGAAGAAGCACAGTTCACTTACAATTATAGACTATGTTATGTGGAAACACTAGCCCAACTTTGACAGGTTGTAATACAGAGTTATAGGCTATAGCTGAGTAGACTACAATCACTATCCAGCCTCTGCAAAACGGCTGAAGCAAACGCAAGTAGTAACAAGCAGCGACAACCAATCTCAAAGATTAGACAACCTTTGAACTTAATGTGACAAAGCTCTCAGTACAAACATACAGTACCGAGAAACACAAATTCAGTCAGTAATTGCTCACTAGTAAGGCCAACAAAAAGAAGGCACATGTATAAGATGGAAACATCATTCTGGAAACACAAAAGGATAGCATTTCAACCTCATAACTGATAACTTGGATGTGTTAGGCAGCTCAAACTAGTTCATGGTTTTACTGATTAACGAAACAACTAGCATATGTGTTGACATTGGCAAAACCAAATAAATGAAGTTTGATCTAATAAAATTACTTTAATGTGATAGATATTGATCCATTCTTCTATAAACTTGGTGGATTTAGTTTGACATAGAACACAACTAAGACAACCCACATTGGAAACGGAGGGAGTACTTAGTGAACAGAGCACCGGCTGTAGTTCTAAACTCAAGAACTGTACAAGTAACACTCAAGGCAGTAGGTCTGAGCATTGCACCTGTATGTATTACATTACAAATCTTGAAACTGATGTTAAACTTAGCTATACCATGAAAACAACTAGGAAGAATTCAAGGATAATGCCTGCAGTTCTTTAAGCTTTAAATTTTACTAAACAAAGGGATGTTGGCATTTGGCAAAATATGGGATATGATTTTTGTTCAATCTTCAGTGTAAAAACAATTGGCTAAGTTATTATAAAACTACAATACAGAATAAGTAGAGAAATATTATATACATGAGATATTTTCTCATTTATTCACATGTACAGGATAGAGTAATGAAAAATAAACAGTTCACTTAGAGTTGTAGAATATGTTATGTAAAAATACTACCTCCACTTAGACGGGTTGTCATAGCTGAATAGAATAAATTCATTATTCAGCTTTTGCGCAGAAGTGAATACATGTAACCAATAGCAACGATCAATCACAGCAATTAGACAACCTTAGAGCTTAATGTGACAGAGCTCTCTTGGTCCAAACATTTTTGAGACATGACTTCTACAACATATGGAAATAAATGCAATTTCCAGCATAAATTTATTCAGAAATTGCTCGCTAGTACGACCGTGGAAAAGAAAGCACATACACAAGATGTAGACATCAATCTGGAAACACAAAGGGTAGCACTTCAAACTCATAATTTGGATGTTTTTAGGCAGCTCAACTAGTTCATGGCTTTATGCATTGACTAACTAACTACTCCCTCCGTCTCAAAATAGTTGTCGTTTTGGGTGTTCGCGCCCTACGACTTTGATTCGATTTGTATAAAATACGTGCAATGTTTAAATTTCGAAATAAATTTGTTAAAAACTAGACTTAAAGATCTTTCCGATGATACCAATTACTTAGCATAAATATTTGTATATTTTAAAAATAAAATTGCCGGCAGTTGTTTCTCGGGAAGCGAAAACGACAACTATTTTGAGACGGAGGGAGTAGTGACTAGCATATGTAATGCTAACCTGCATGCTGCCTTGCAAACAGCTTTCTGGCAGCATTACAAAAGGGGTACATTAATGCACCAGCAGAATAGATCACCTACAGATAGTAGATTTATCCAACTTTGTGCCACTTAATTCTAGTAGATTTATCCATACTACTAGTTGCCCCACACTTGGAAGATTAAGCTTTTGCTGAACATTCAGAGAAGTCCCCCACAAGCAACAACCTCAGTCCTTGGTGGCAAGAACTGGTGACTCTATGAAACAGGGAACATATGGGGTAATCAACAGACCGCCCTCTCCTAGTGTGCGGAGAGGACACAGTTCCTTAGTATTCATATTATATGACACCAGTTTCTGGTCCCAGTACTGAACAAAGGTTATAGAATTGTGATCTGGATGAATGGCCACAATATCAAAGTCGTCCATTGGGCAACTCAACAATCCAAATAATTGTGAAGTGCTCACATTGTGCATCAGGATCCAGTCTTGTGTATCATAGTCCTCAAGAACCCAAACTGACAGCTGCATGAAGCAGTCCATATGGGAGCTTCCTGATTGCATATTCACACCGATGCAGTGCAAATGGCCTTGGGACTGACCAATAAACGCAGCTTCTGCCGAAGCATGCTGATCAGGCCAGTCGATGATCCTACAAGTTTTCCCTTCCCCATCCACTGCAACTATGAGATTCTCACACTTCTGATTCTGAACTCGGATAACAACAAAATGCAGCAGACCATGGACCAAAGCAACGCCGCGTGAATTTCATTATGGCCTTACCCCACAGTCCCCATTCACCGCCCTCTTCACCTCGCTTCCACTTGCTGGACCTATCAGTCCACGCCCTGGTTTCAGACGAGTAAGAGTGAACCATTTCCACCTCCATCACCGAGGTATTCTCCCAGATTTGGACCAAGTAGAAGTGCCAGGAGACAGCCGGGTCAAACATCAGAAAGGTGTATGCATATCTTTCTTCAAAAACATCGTCATCGTCAAAAGCATAGCCCGGAGACGGGCAAGAGGCGGAGCTGGTGGGCACAGTCACTAGTTCCTCGGTCGCAGGGTTGCACACGATGTACCCGAACTTGTCCTCCTGGGTGCACCCAAAGAGCAGGAGCCCGTTGCAGGAATCCAAGAGGACCATGCCCTTGACAACAGGCAGCTTTGCCGTGAGGAAGGAGAAGGACAGGTCAACTGGAGGAGCAGATTCTCCGCTCCCCGACAGGCTGGTGAAGTGCCCATAGTTGCGACTCCCGTCGGCGGAGCTGCCGTGGAAGAAGCCCTCCAGGGTCTGGGGCAGCTTCTTGCGGTTGAGGGGGTCGGTGATGAGGTCCTGCCAGGGTTTGGACACGCACGTGGACCGGCGGACGTCCTTGACGGGCACACGCGAGAGGATGTCCACCATCAGCTCGTCGTAGAGGCCCTCCATCGCCGTCCCCTTTGAGCAGTCCATGCCGCCGGGAGCGGTGAAGCCGACAAGCCGCAATCTGAGAGTTGGGAAGGGGAGGTTAGGGATGGATGCGCATGAGAGTCAGGGAGTGGGAAATGCGGTGAACGGGAACGCATTACCGGCTGCAGGAGAGGGTTGGCGACGGCGGCGCGGCGCTTAGCCTGCGGAGGCCTCGCCCTCAGATGGGGGATTTTAAACCCTCAATAGCCTGGCCTATATCATATATGGAAGATTGCCAGCATCAATAGCCTGCCCACTTCTTCTTCATGTTCCTCCACTTAACCATCAAAATCAGATGGCAGGCGTGGCCTCCTGTGAAACACATCACTGCCATATTCTAGTATCTGAATCCATGGAATTTGCGATCAATCTGTGGAGTGAATTGAACTTTGCCATCGCTTGCTGGATCATCACAGTGAAAAGTATAAATACACACAGCCAGAGCCAAAGATGGTGTTTCAACAATAAAATTTACATCCAAAGAACTATTACCCTAAAAAAAAAGCTTCTTCTTCAATCCAAGAGAGTTTTCTGCGTCTTCCAGTTGGTGCAACAGGATTGGAACTGCAAGATACATGTGCTCAGTTCTTGAAATAGTATTAACAGGACATTTTCAGAATTGAAATTTCCTATAATAGATGGAGTGAATATATGAAGAAGTCAAGATCTGTAGTACTAAATAGGAAAGTTAGCTCAACTTTTATGCTCTAGTCTCCTTTTTTATATGCGCAGAATATTTTATTATGGCATAGAACACAGGGTAATACCATAGGTGCGCATTCAACATTACATATCATAACAAAATACCAATGCTAAGTACCTATATTGGCACATTGCAAATAAGTGTGATCTAATTTGATATATCACTCATAAGAATTTGAAAACAATGCATGAAAATGAGGCTTTCCATAAAATCAATGTAATGAGCTATGACATATTTAATGTTTCTCTCAAAAGGCCTGATACCTTAAAAAGGTTAAATAGTGTCAAAATTGATCACCGCCATGTTATCCATGATACTGAACTAACAGAATAATGGAAACTGTTTGAGCAAGAACAAAAAGACCTGCTACATGCAAATGCCACCCACACATGAAGAGGTTTATTATTTGCGTATGTAGACCAGAACACTCAGATATCATTCAATCCTAGATCAGGTACAAACCTGTATTAGTGAATCCAACAAAGCTGTATTGGTTAACCTTTTTACTATGTAAACACAGCAATTGAGACTGAAGTCAAGAAAATAGTGGTCCTGTAAGGAATTACTGGCTATAGCTCAGTAGATACATTCATGATTCAGTTTCTCACGATGGCTGAAGAAAATTCAAGTAACCAGCAGCAACAAACAATCTCAACGATCAGACAACCTTTGAGCTTAATGTGACAAAGCTCTTAGAGTTTCAGTTCAAACATTTCTGAGACATGACCTCCGCTGCGTGTGGAAGATGATTGCTCTTTCCAGCATAAATAAACATATACAAGATCGAGAAACACAAATTCAGTCAGTAATTGCTCACTAATAAAGGCTGGGAAAAAGGAAACACATGTATAAGATGGAAACATCATTCTCGAAACTGAAAGGGCAGTATTTCAAACTCATATAAGCGATAATTTGGATGTGCTGAGCAGCTCAAACTAGCTCATGGTTTATGCATAAACTAAAAAACTGGTATATGTGTTGACTTTTGCAAAACCAAATAAATGAAATTTGATCTACAAAAATTACTGTGAAGTGATAGATGTTGATCCATTCTTATATAAACTTGGTCAATATTAAACTAGTTTGACATGGAACACAACTAATACAACCTACATTAGGAACAGAGGGAGTACTAGTGAACAGAGCAGCAGCTGTAGTTCTAAACATGTGATGGATACACTCAAGGTTTTCACTTCATCTGAAGCAACACAAGAAATTACTTTAGGGGATACTTGTTTGAAGGAGAACTATACAGGTACATGTTTGAATGAGGAGATCGCTTTAGTGGTATATCTAGGACTTACAAAACATATACCAAGTAACTGGTACAAGACCCTCTGATAGTCAAAGTTCAGATGAGAAACCTGAACATAATGTTGATTCAGGACAGACAGCCACCCAAAAAAAGGCCCAAAACCTGGAGAACCGAAGACTATCAGATAGAATTTATTACTGAAATGCAAAATAGCTGTCTCTAAGCACCACTATAGCTAACTACTTACACAATTGTTCTTTGAGCATTATGGAAATGCAAAATAGCTGTCTCTAAGCACCAGGCTGGTCCAACATCATACCTCTTGGAGAGCACAACTGCTATTAGGACTATAAGATGTGGCATGTTCACAGGACAACTAATTCTACATATAAAATCTCAGACTGTTCAAGTTTGCTTCAAAGGGAGAGATTACCTCCAGCATAAATAAATGCATACATTCTTGGCTTTTCAATGTGCATTAGAGGCGGTTTTGAAGGTTTTAGAGAGTACAAAGCTCTTGACAGGCTCAAGCAAGTTTCAGGTAAAGACCTTGGTGAACTGACCAATGTGCTCACTGCTCAGTTATCGATTAATGTAAAAAATAATTGGCTATAGCTAACTATTAATATGGTTGTTCCTTAGGTTGTAAGGAAATGTAGAAATAGCATCAGGTTGAACCAACTTTGTACTTCTCTGGAGGATGAATTACATTTTTTACGTGGAAGCTGCCAAGCCCCATACAACTCTTTGGGCAGTAAATCCTCGCTAGTACGACTGCGAAAAAAAGAAAGCACTTACAAAAGATGTAGACATCAATCTGGAAACACAAAGTGTAGCATTTCAAACTCATAATTTGGATGTTTTTGGACAGCTCGAATTAGTTCATGCTTTATGCATTGACTAAATAACTAGTAACTAGCATATGTAATGCTAACCTGCATGCTACCTTGTAAACAGTTTTCTGGCAGCATTACAGAAGGGGTACATTAAAGCACCAGCAGAATATATCACCTACAGATAGTAGATTTATGCAACTTTGCACCACCTAATTCTAGTAGATTTACCCACACTGCTAGTTGCCCCACACTTGGAATATCAACGCTTTTGCTGAACATTCAGAGAAGTCCCCCACAAGCAACAGCCTCAGTCCTTGGTGGCGAAAACTGATGACTCAATGAAACTGGGAACATACGGGGTAATCAACAGACCACCCTCTCCTAGTGTGCGGAGAGGACACAGTTCCTTAGTATTCATATTATATGATAACAGTTTCTGGTTCCAGTACTGAACAAGGATTATCAAATTGTGATCTGGATGAATGGCCACAATATCTAAGTCGTCAATTGAGCAACTCAGCAATCCAAATAATTGTGAAGCGCTCACATTGTGCTTCAGGATCCAGTCTTGTGTATTGTAGTCCTCAAGAACCCAAACTGACAGTTGCGTGAAGCAGTCCATATGGGAGCGTTCTGATTGCATATTCACACCAATGCAGTGCAAATGGCCTTGGGATTCACCAATAAAAGTAGCTTCTGCCGACGCATGCTGGTCAGGCCAGTCGATGATCCTACAAGTTTTCCCTTCCCCATCCACTGCAACTATCAAACTCTCATACTTGTCAGCAGGGAAGACAACAAAATGCAGCAGACCATTGACCAAAGCACTGAATTTCATTTTCATTATGGCCTTACCCCACAGTCCCCATTCACCCCCCTCTTCACCTCGCTTCCACTTGCTTGACCTGTCAGTCCATGCCCTGGTTTCAGACGAGTAACAGTGCATCGTTTCCACCTCCCTCACCAAGGTATTCTCCCAGATTTGGACCAAGTGGAAGTGCCAGGAGACAGCCGGGTCAAACATCAGAAAGGTGTATGCAGATCTTTCTTCAAAATAATCGTCATTGTCAAAAGCATAGTCCAGAGGCGGAGGCGGGCAAGAGGCAGAGCTGGCGGGCACAGTCACCAGTTCCTCGGTCGCAGGGTTGCACACGATGTACCCGAACTTGTCCTCCCGGGTGCACCCAAAGAGCAGGAGCCCATTGCAGGAATCCAAGAGGACCATGCCCTTGACCACAGGCAGCTTCGCCGTGAGGAAGGAGAAGGACGGGTCGACTGGAGGAGCAGATTCTTCGCTCCCCAACAGGCTGGCGAAGCGCCCATAGTTGCGACTCCAGTCGGCGGAGCTGCCGTGGAAGAAGCCCTCCAGGGTCTGGGGCAGCTCCTTGCGGTTGAGGGGGTCGGCGATGAGATCACGCCAGGGTTTGGACACGCACTTGGACCGCCGGAGGTCCTTGACCTTGACGGGCACGCGCGAGAGGATGTCCACCATCAGCTCGTCGTAGAGGCCCTCCACCGCCCTCCCCTTTGCGCAGTCCATGCCGCCCGGAGCGGTGAAGCCGACAAGCGGCAATCTGAGAGTTGGGAAGGGGAAGTTAGGGATGGATGCGCACGAGAGACAGAGTGGGAAACGCGGCGAACGGGGAAACGTACCGGCTGCCGGAGAACGTCGACGGCGGCGGCGCTAGCCGGCGGGGCGGGGGCGGGGCGGGGGCCTCGCCCTCAGATGGGGGATTTTAAACCCTCGTCGGCTCGCACGTCTTGCCGGGCAGTGGGGCTCAGGCTCAGGCTCGCACTCGGGGGCGGGGGCGGGGGAGAGCGGACTTGCGCGGCCCAAGGGGTGGCGGCCGCCGGCGTCAGCCTCCCGCCGCCGACTGCTGTGACGGAGAGCGACCGGGAGACTGGGAGAGTGTCAGTGCTTGCCGCGGGTGAGCAGAGGAGAGGATTTGGGGAAAGAAACCTGGGCACTTTTTCTAATAGTCCAAGATTCAAGGTGCGTTGTGTAAATGTTAATCCTTAAATTGTTCATGTGATTTTTTTTTTCAAGATTCATATAATAATCCTCTGTTTACGTGGAGAGATTACCCACAGGGAAATTTAAGATTCCTGTAGTGATAGACATAGCAAAACTTTTCTAACTTTATTTTTTAGGAAAAAAAAAAAAAGAATTTAAGTTTCCAGTAGTGATAGACATAGCAAAACTTTTCTACCTTTATTTTTTTAGGAAAAAAAAAAAAGATAAAAGGGGCTCAATAGAAAACAAAAATAGGATTCTATAAAAGAATGAATTGAAATATATAGGATTCCATCATACAATAAATTGAAAAGGACAAATCTAGAAAAGAAAAGGTTTAACTCATGATTGAAAGTACCATCTGTTACAGGTGTAATCAACTGACATACTTCAATTATTTAATAATTAATAACAAAATAAGCATAGCAAACTTGAGATCATGTTCGGTCAAAAAAATACAGGATTACAACTAACTCCAATGAAACAGCAAAAAGTAGGTGAATAAATCATGAAGAGGAATACAGGATAAGATCCATCACAGATCAATACTGTAAAAGATTTTTCAGACATACATGAAGAAAAACTTATCAGAATCTGACTGCGGTGTTGCTTGCCAAAGAAATATAAACAATGTCGCTGAAAAATGTTAGTCTGCTTTAAAGTCTAAAGCTGCCTGATGTGCTGTTTAGAGTTCTCAACGAATCCTGAACCAGACAGTAAGGTAGTAAGATATGTGATGTTTATTTAGAAGAACTGCAACAGCAGATGTCATTAGGGGTAAAAACACTGTAACACCAATGACTATTCTGCGTTTACAGGAATACTTTCATCAGTAGACTGAACTATAAAACAAAGGAGTGTGTGTTAGCTCAAGTGGTAGTGGTATAATAGGACAAACCTTACTCCAAAGTATCCACAAGAGAGGATGTAGTTATAAACGTTGCGATGGATCAAGGACTGTACAGGTACACTCAAGACTCTCGCTTCATCTGAAGAAACACAAGAACTTGCTTTGGGGGAGACTTGTTTGAAAAGAGAACTGTACACTTGTTTCAATGGAGAGATTGCTTTAGGGGTGTATCTAGGACTTTAAAAACAAAGCCCAAGTAACTGGTAGAAGATCCTCTGACAGTCAAAGTTCAGATGAGAAACCTGAACTTGGAAGGAAGACTGTTGATTCAGGGGCAGCCACTGAAAAAGGCCCAAGGCTCGGAGAACTGAAGACTTCTGCTAAAGAGAAGCAAAAGACTTTGTAGGACTGTTACTTCGAAACGGATAGAATTTGTCATATTCATGTCAGAGCTGTAGGTTTCAGGTTTTCGAATCGGATGAAAAAAAAATGTCAGAGCTGTAGGTTTCAGCATTGGCCCTGCATGTTTTACACAGCATATATTGAAATTGATGTTAAACTCAATTTGGTTCTCAGAAAGTAGAACCAGGCATTTCTATTATTGCAAATAACGTATATAATACAATCAACTGCCATCATTTGTTTCATGGTGCCACTTATTCTTCAGAAGCATATATGGAAACATTTGCTGGAGACTAGCTATACCATGTAGACAACTAGGAAGATTGCAAGAATAATGCCACCAGTTCTTTACGCTTTAAATTTTACTAAACAAAAAGGGACATTGGCATCAGGCAAAAATATGGGATATAGTTTTTGCTCCTTCTTGTCTAAGTTATTGTAAAACTGCAAGATAGAAAAAGTAGAGAAATATTATATGAGACGCTCATTTCTTCACAAGCACACGACAGAAGAAATTAAAATCCACAGTTCTGCTCCGAAGTTGTAGAATATATTGCGTAAAAACACTAGGCCACTTAGACTGGTTGTCTTAAGGAACAATTCACTATAACTGAATAGAATACATTCATGATTCAGCTTCTGCTCTGAAGTGAATGTAACCAGCAGCAACAATCAATCACAGCGATGAGATGACCTTTGAGCATAATGTGACAGAGCTCTCTCAAGCTACATAAGGAAGATAAATGCATTTTCCATCATAAATAAACATATACAGCACTGAGAAACACAAACTCAGTCAGAAATTGCTCGCTATTAAGGCCAAGAAAAAGGAAGCACATATATAAACAATATAAGTAAGATGTAGACATCATTCTAGAAACACAGAGGGTAGCATCTGAAACTCATAACTTGAAAGTGTTGGGCAGCTCGAACTAGTTCATGGCTTTATGCATAACTAAATAACTAAAATATGTAATGCCAACCTACATGCTGTCTTGTAAACAGCTTTCTCACAGCATTACAGGAGGGTTACATTAAAGCACCAGCAGAATAGATCACCTAAAGATATATAATAGATTTATCCAACTTTGCCACCTAATTCTAGTAGATTTATCCACACTGCCAGTTGCCCTACACTAGGAAGGTAAGTTCTTGCTGAAAATTCAGAGAAGTCCCCCAAAAATAACCTCAATCCTTGGTGGCAAGAACCAATGAGTCTATAAAACAGGGTACATATGGGGTAAGCAACAGATAGCCCTTTCCTAGAGTACGGAGAGCACGCAATTCCTTTCTATCTATGTTATATGATACCAGTTTCTGGTCCCAGTGCTGAACAAGGATTATCGAATTGTGATCTGGATGAATGGCCACAATATCAAAGTCTTCGATTGAGCGACTGAGTAATCCAAAGAACTGCGAAGAGCTCACATTGTGCTTCAGGATCCATTCTTGTGTATCATAATCCTCAAGAACCCAAACTGACAGCTCTGAGTAGCGTATATGATAGCCTTGAAAATTCACACCAATGCAGTGCACATGGTTTTGGGATTGACCAATAAATTCAATTTGCGTCGTATCCTTATCATTCCAGACAATGATCCTACAAGTTTTTCCCTTCCCCGTCCACTGCAACTATCAGATCCTCCATTATCTGAACATTGTGGACAATAAAATGCAGCAAACCATTGACCAAAGCCCTGCCACGCGTGAATTCGACTGTGGCTTTACCCCAAAGTTCCCATTCACCGCCCTTTTCACCTCGCTTCCACTTGCTTGACCTGTCAGTCCATGCCCTGGTTTCAGAAGAGTAAGAGTGAACCGCTTCCACCTCCTCAATCGACCTATTCTCCCAGATCTGGACCAAGCGGAAGTGCAAGGAGACAGCTGGGTCAAACATCAGAAAGGTGTGTGCAAATCTTAACTGTCCATCGTCGGGGTCATCATAGCCCTCCTCCAGTGAAGGTGGAGGCGGACAAGAGCCGGAGCTGGCGGACACAGTCAACAGTTCCTCGGTCGCAGGGTTGCACACGATGTAACCGAACTTGTCCTCCCGGGTGCACCCAAAGAGCAGGAGCCCGTTGCAGGAATCCAAGAGGAACATGCGCTCGACACCAGGCAGCTTCGCCGTGAGGAAGGAGAACGAAGGTTCGACCTGCGGCACGCATTCTCCGCTCCCCGACAGGCTGGTGAAATGGCCGTAGCTGCGATGCCCGTCGGCGCTGCCGTGGAAGAAGCCCTCCAGGGTCTGGGGCAGCTTCTTGCGGTTGAGGGGGTCGGTGATGAGGTCCCGCCAGGGTTTGGACACGCACTTGGACCGCCGGAGGTCCTTGACGGGCACGCGCGAGAGGATGTCCACCATCAGCTCGTCGTAGAGGCCCGCCACCGCCGTCCCCTTTGCGCAGTCCATGCCGCCCGGAGGGGTGAAGCCGACAAGCCTCAATCTGAGAGTTGGGAAGGGGAAGTTAGGGATGGATGCGCACGAGAGACACGGAGTGGGAAGTGCGGCGAACGAGGAACGTACCGGCTGGCGGAAAGCGTCGACGGCGTCGGCGCTAAACGCGAGCGCCTTGCGCGGCCCAAGGGCGGAGGCCGCCGGCGTCAGGCTCCCGCCCGGAGCCCGCCGTGTGCTGTGGAGATCGAACCGGAGAGAGAGAGTGTGTGTTCGTGAGCAGAGGAGCTTGGGGAAAGAAGCTTGCGCACTTTTCTAATACTCCAAGATTTAAGGTGCGTTTTGTAAATGTGCCGGCATCCAGAAAATGTCAAAATTAATTATTTTTTAGAACAGTCAAAATCAAATCGTTAAATCGCGTAACAGTCTGTCAGTGTTTCTCATTTGCCTCAAAAACAAACAAATAGAAGGTGCGGACATGAATGTAATAATCCTTAAATTGTTCATGTGATTTTTTTTTTACGTGGAGAGATTACACACAGGGAAATTTAAGTTTCCAGTAGTGATAGACATAGCAAAACTTTTCTAACTTTATTTTTAAGAAAAAAAATATAAAATGGGCTCAATAGAAAACAAAAATAGGATTCTATAAAAGAATAAATTGACATATATAGGATTCCATCATACAATAAATTGAAAAGGACAAATCTAGAAAAGAAAAGGTTTAGGCCAGTTTAACTCATGATTGAAAGTACCATCTGTTACAGGTGTAATCAACTGACATACTTCAATTATTTAATAATTAATAACAAAATAAGCATAGCAAACTTGAGATCATGTTCAGTAAAAAAAAAAAAAGTTTGGGATCATGGTACGTATCTTCAAACTGCTAATACACAACCAGTGAAAAAGGGACCAAACATAATGGAAAACAACAATTTGTTGGCGTGTATAAAATTAGGATCCAAAGTTAACCAAAATCATTGCTTTGCTTTGGACTTTGTGAAGCAAGATGACTTTTCTTGATTTGTGTAGAATTTTACAGCCTATGGTAGTATAGCCACTCCAAATAAAATAAAGACAAGCTAGAGGAGCATCCAACAATCAGAATAAGCCAAGACCTTTCTTCTAGTCTGTGAAAGTTTCAGTTATTGGATTACAACTAACTGCAATGCAACAGTATAAAAAAAGGAAGTGAATAAACCATGAAGAGGAATACAGGATAAGACCCATCACAGATCAATAATGTAATTTTTTTTCAGACATACATGAAGAAAAACGTAGCAGAATCTGACTGCAGAAATATAAACACGGTAGGCAACAAAATGTTAAGACTGCTTTACTGAAGTCTAAGCTGCCTGATGTGCTGCTTAGAGCTCTCAACGAATCCTGAACCAGAAAGTAAGGTAATATGTTCTCCAAAAGATATGCGATGTTCATTAATAGAACTGCAACAGCAGATGTCATCAGGGGTAAAAACACTGTAAGTTTCAAAAAAAAAAAACACTGTAACACCGAAGACAAATCGGCGTTGACAGGAATACTTTCATCAGTAGAAGAAAGACTAGAATTGGCTGGTACTGTGCTAGTCAGAGATGCAATTGAATTGATACTGAAACTGAAGGAAGAGCAAAGTTGCTGATAATTACTACAATGTGGTTCATATGGCATGAGCGAAATATCATCAGACAAGAGGGGCGAAGAAGTAATGCAGAGTTTGTATCACGATGCATTAATCCTATGCTGATGAGAACAATGCAGTTTTGAAGGATGATAGAACAACAGCATGCAAAAGCAGCCGGCAAAGAGAAAAATGGTGCAAACCTCCAGAAGGTGTACTAAAATTAAATTCGTGAAGCCTCTTTCCTACCAAATTCATCATCGGATAGTTGGGGGTTACTGATCCGGGATGATAGTGGAGATGTGGTCATTACCGGTCGAGGAAGAGTTGATCATCTTCTAAGTGCTTTCCATGCTGAGCTTGTGGCTTGTCTTCAAGGCATTCAAACAGCAGTGGACCTTGCAGTTGGCCACCTGATCATTGAGACCGACGCATAGCTGGTCGTCCAGGCCATCAAGACCAATGATTTTAACAAGGCTGCTATGGTCGTCTGGTTGCGGAGATAAAGAGGTGGCTTCTTGTTTCATTAGTTTTGAGTGAGTCTTCAAGAGTCGTAAATGTAATCAAGCTACTCATGAGCTAGCTGCGTTGGGTTTGCAATGTAATTAGGGTGAAGAGCAAATTATGAGCTCTATACCTGATAGAGTTCATGTACTTGTTGCTAACGATTTGTTAGCTATTGAGTAATGAAATTTACCAAGTCAAAAAAAAAAACTTTTGGCTGGAATACTATATTTTTTATGGAAACCCGTAAACTAGGAAGACTTCAAGGATAATGCTCCTGTACCTTTAAAATTTAAATTTACTGAACAAAGGGATGGTGGAATTTGGCATAATATAGAAAATAATTTTTGTTCCTTCTTCAGTGTAGGAACAATTGGCCAAGTTATTGTAAAACTGCAACATAGAATAAGCAGAGAAATATTATATGGTATATTTTTTTCCCTATTTTTTCACATCCACAGGATAGGAGAAAGACAAAGCCCAGTTCACTTACAATTGTAGACTATATGTTATGTAAAAACACTAGTCCAAGTTTGACAGGTTCTAATAAGGAGCTATCAGCTATAGCTGAGTATACTGCACTCATGATCGAGCTACTGCACGACGGCTGAAGCAAATGCAAGTAACTAGCAGCGACAACCAATCTCCGTGATTAGACGACCTTTAAGCTTAATGTGACAAAGCTCTCAGTTCAAACATATCTAAGACATGATCTCCACTACATGTGGAAGACGGATGCATTTTCCAGCATAAATAAACATACACAGTACCGAGGAAGCACATATTCAGTCAGTAATTGCTCCCTAGTAAGGCCAACGGAAAGAAAGCACATGTATAAGGAGACATCATCCTGGAAACACAAAAGATTTCAAACTCATAACCGATAACTTGGATGTGTTGGGCAGCTCGAACTAGTTCATGGCTTTATTTATTAACGAAACAACCAGCATATGTGTTGACATTAGCAAAACCAAATAAGTGAAGTTTGATCTAATAAAATTACTTTGATGTGAATTTGATAGATGTTGATCCATTTTTCTATAAACTTGGTCAATATTAGACTAGTCTGACATAGATACATCCTGCATTAGGAACAGAGGGAGTACTAGTGAACAGAGCAGCAGCTGTAGTTCTAAACTCAAGGACTGTACATGTACACTTGAGGCAGTAGGTCCGAGCATTGCACCTGTATGTATGTACATTACAAATCTTGAAACTGATGTTAGACTTAGCTATACCATGCAAACAACTAGCAAGATTTCAAGGATAACGTGTGTAGTTCTTTAAGCTTTAAATTTTACTAAACATAGGGACACTGGCATTTGAATATGGGATGTAATTTTTGTTCCATCTTCAGTGCAAAACCAAATGGCTAAGTTATTGTAAAACCGCAAGATATAATAAGTAGAGATATATTATATGCGATATTTTCTCATTTCTTCTCATGTACAGGACAGAGGAAAGAAAAATCCACAGTTCACTTGTAGAGTTATAAAATATGTTATGTTATGTAAAACTACTACCTCCACTTGACTGGCTGTCATAGTCAATAGAATACATTCAAGATTCAGATTTTTGCGCTGAAGTGAATACAAGTAACCAGTAGCAACAATCAATCACAGCAATTAGACAACCTTTGAGTTTAATGTGACAGCTCTCAGTCCAAACATTTTTTAGACACATGAACTCTGCAACATATGGAAGATAAATACAATTTCCAGCACAAATAAACATATACAACATCAAGGAAACGAAAATTCATTCAGTAATTGCTCACTAGTACGACCGAGAAAAGGAAGTACATACAAAAGATGTAGACACCATTCTGGAAGCACAAAGGCTAGCATTTCAAATTCATAATTTGGATGTTTTTGGGTAGCTCAAACTAGTTTATGGCTTTATGCATCAACTAAATAACTAGCATATATAATACTAACCTGCATGCTGTCTTGTAAACAGCTTTCTGGCAGCATTACAAAAGGGGTACAGTAAAGCACCAGCAGAATAGATCACCTAAAAGATATATTAGATTTATCAAACTTTGCACCACCTAATTCTAGTAGATTTACCCACACTGCTCGTTGCCCATACTTGGAAGATCAAGCTCTTGCTGAACATTCAGAGAAGTCCCCCACAAGCAACAACCTCAGTCCATGGCGGCGAAAACTGATGACTCAATGAAACTGGGAACATACGGGGTAATCAACAGACCACCCTCTCCTAGTGTGCGGAGAGGACACAGTTCCTTAGTATTCATATTATATGACACCAGTTTCCGGTCCCAGTACTGAACAAAGGTTATAGAATTGTGATCTGGATGAATGGCCACAATATTCAAGTTGACAATTGGGAACCTCAGCGTTCCAAATAATTGTGAAGTGCTCACATTGTGCTTCAGGATCCAGTGTTGCGTATCATAGTCCTCAAGAACCCAAACTGACAGCTTAGTGAAGCAGCAGATACAAGAACCGATGCAGTTCAGATGACCTTGGGACTGACCAAAAGAAGCAGCTTCCGCCGACGCATGCTTATCAGGCCAGTCGATGATCCTACAAGTTTTCCCTTCCCCATCCACTGCGACTATAAGATTCTCATACTTCTCATCACCGAAGACAACAAAATGCAACAGACCATTGACCAAAGCACCACACGTGAATTTCAATATGGCCTTACCCCACAGTGCCCATTCACCCCCCTCTTCACCTCGCTTCCACTTGCTTGACCTGTCAGTCCATGCCCTGGTTTCAGACGAATAAGAGTGCACAGTTTCCACCTCCATCGCTGAGGTATCCTCCCAGATCTGGACCAAGTGGAAGTGCCACGAGACAGCCGGGTCAAACATCAGAAAGGTGTGTGTACATCTTTCATCCACATCATCTGGGTCATAATAGCCCTCCCTTAGTAGTGGCGGCGGCGGTGGCGACGGGCAAGAGGCGGAGCTGGCTGGCACAGTCAGCAGTTCCTCGGTCGCAGGGTTGCACAGGATGTACCCGAACTTGTCCTCCCGGGTGCACCCAAAGAGCAGGAGCCCGTTGCAGGAATCCAAGAGGGCCAAGCGCTCGACCCCAGGCAGCTTCGCCGTGAGGAAGGAGAAGGACGGGTCGATTGGAGGAGCAGATTCTACGCTCCCCGACAGGCTAGTGAAATGGCCGTAGCTGCGACGCCCGTCGGCGCTACCGTGGAAGAAGCCCTCCAGGGTCTGGGGCAGCTTCTTGCGGTTGAGGGGTCGGTGATGAGATCGCGCCAGGGTTTGGACACGCACTTGGACCGCCGGAGGTCCTTGACGGGCACGCGCGAGAGGATGTCCACCATAAGCTCGTCGTAGAGGCCCGCCACTGCCGTCCCCTTTGCACAGTCCATGCCGCCGGGAGCGGTGAAGGGACACGCCACGCCACGATCTGAGAGTTGGGAAGGTGAGGTTAGGGATGGACTATGGATGTGCACGAGAGAAAGGGGGTGGGAAATGCGGCGGACAGGGAATGTACCGTCTGCCGGAGAGGGTCGACGTCGACGGCGGCGGCGGCGGCGGCGGCGCTAGCCGGCGGGGGATTCGGTGTCGCCGTGTGGGTGCGGCCCGTGTTGGTGTGTGAGCCTGCGCCGGCAGGGGAGGAGGATTTGGGAGGAAAAGAGCCTGGGCCCATTTTCTAATAGCATTGAAATGCAAAACGTTATCTGAATCCTGTTTTTTTCCTTGTGAATTTGAATTGTTCATGTTAACTTTTCACGATTCATTTAAAAATTATGTGTTCTAAACAGGCCCTGCAAGAATAAGAATGGAAAAGAATGAGTTGCTTATAATGGTAATCGATTTAGGATCGGTGACAATGAGTTACAATCTTAGCAATGGTAACCGATTTAGGATCAGTTTGGCAAACACAAAAACTGGTTTAAATTTTCTTGTAGTGTCATCTAAAATATTATGAGAAAGCTATAAAACACTCGAGAGTGTTTTATAAGCTCCCCACACACGATTTTTGGAGCTTTGGAAATGCGCGGAGACATAGTGGAGACCATCTCATTCCTTGCTCTGGTCGAGATCACGGCTCCTCCATTCCTTGACGGCGATCGAGCTCATGGGCACCAATGAGGTAGGCGTCCAACTCCTCCTCTGGAGGCAAAGATGACGGTGACCATGGCTAGGGTTTCTATGAGCTCGCCTCTCTTTCCTATCCAACTCCAACGGCTCCAAATAGGAGGGCCCAGCCAGGGGAAGTAGGTACGACATGCAGTGGGGATGGTAGTCGGGGGAGGTAGGTAGGACACGCGGTGGGGATAGTGGTCGAGTGGTTTAGGGGAGCTAGCAGTGGTAGCGCAGCTAGGCTAGGTCTGGGGCAAGGGAGGCTCGCTAGAGCTAGAGAAAATGGTGATGGAGCTCACCAGAGTTGGAGAAGATGGCGGTGGTGGGGGAAGGGGGAGAAGAGGGTGGCCAACCTCGGTGCTAGGTTTTTTTTTTTTCCCAACCAAGAAAACCTATTTCCATTAACAGGAACAGAAATACAAGCAGTTCTGTTTTGGAGAATACAAAAGACCAGATAAAGATGACAGGAGATAAGAAGCCCTGGGCAACTAACTGTGCCAAGCTAAACAAAACGCACCAAACAGAACTACTGTCATCACAATTTGCATCAAAATAACAGTCTTACACCCCACAGCCAGCAACCCACGGCAGAACTGATCATAGGACGATCACCCAAATTGGAGAACTTAGCTACGAATATACAAATCCATAAGAACCATAACAAAAGTTTTTTTTATTTTTCATTCTGGCCGACCGATAGCCACAACTGAGACCTTGACTGTCTTCAGGCTTGTTCATCTTCTTGAGTTGGAGTCTCCTGTCCTTTGTAAGAGCATCTGATTCACTTGCCAAGTAGTCTGGGTTGCGAGGATTTTCTTGGCGATTTCGAGCATGGTACTAGCCTCTTCCACCATCAGCTCATTGTCGCTCTTTGCATATAGTCCGGACCAATGCACCATGAACGAAGGAATATGACAGACAATTCAATGGGATTCTTAATCATTTTTTTCAAAAAACAGCTATGTTCCTGCATTTCCAGATTGCCCAACATATTGCCACTATCCCCCATCTATATAATAAAAAGATAAGGAAAAGCAAGATTCCTGGGGAAGTGAAGATATTTTTTGTGACTTAATAATGCAATTCTGGTTAAGGAAAACCTTTTAAAAAAGGAATCGACAAGGAGATCCAAGTTGTGTTTTCTGTGTGACAGTTTAGAAACAACCTCTCACTTATTTTTCCAGTGTCCTGTTGCCAAAGTCATTTGGACAGTAATTGCTATTCGTTTTGGAGCTAACAACATTCCATAGGATTTAAACTATGATAGTTGTCACATCCTTCATCATGCATTTGTGATATCTAATATCCGGGACCAGGACTAAGTTGAGTGCCTTCATATCCAAAAAGATCCATATGGCTAGAATCTGATACATAAATTCAGTAAGAGATGTTTCGACTGTATACAAAGCTTAGCAATGCTTCAGACATGTGTAAAAAGTACATGCTTGATGACACATTTACAATGTCAACATACGTTTCAGTTCCAAGGTGCACCATACTTCATGTTCTTAAGTTCCTCCAGCTGCAAAATGTGATACACAACCAATCAATGCCAGTTTCATTTATGTTGAAATAATATTCAAAATTTGCTTGGGATCACAACAAAATTGTAAAACCATACTACAAGGTGAATGACATCTTGTGTTCAGAACATACAAGTTCTCTCTTTTTTTTTTGTATTGCTAAACTAGAACTTAGAAATCCATAGGATAAACTGGCTCAAAAATACCATCTAGCTTAATATATCAACTCCTTGCCACACATTCTACTTACCTTTCAGTCTAACTAACATTTTTATTTTTATGCATAAAAACAGGACACAATATGACAACAATGACGGGTTGAGGAGACATGGCCTTACAGCCCAAAATACTTTTTCCAGATCATAGTGTGATGAAAATGGGAGTTTTTAATGTATATTGATATTTCTACATCCAAACACACCCAGTTGGGTACATCTCAACATTATGCAGGCCAGTGAAATTCACAACATTACCATCACTTAAGTTCAAGACAGAATTATTACAATGCAAGAATTTCAACATGAAATAAGTAGAATTATTTGAAACAAGCAGCAAGCTTAAAAACTAACACATCTTAACCATACTTGGCATTTTTGTGGAGATCTCTATGCGCGTACAAAAACTGGTGAAAGTTGTAGCACCAAATGCTACTGAACATTACGTATGCCATTTAAACAGACAGAGTAGTGTACATGGCCAACGCAGTAACATGGTATACCTGTCTGCATGTATCCTTGTGGGTTTCTAAAAGCTTATCATACTTCAATTGCAAATCCAACTTCTCTGCCTTGAGCTTTTCATAGTCAGAAATTGATGGACCACCCAGCTTCTGCTGAACAAATCTAAGGGTACACAAGCATGTTAGAAGCTACAGGAAACATGCTTAGGATCACTGAACCAAAGATTGCCATTTCGTGAACTTGTAGATGTACATGAGTCAACTTACTCAACTGCAGATGAAGGCTTATCGTTCTCCTCATACAACGCAACAAGGACTGCACAGTGAGACGAAGATATAACTGGCGAGTTACATAATTCTAGGCACACAGCGGACGGAAACACAGACCTTTCGTGAGGGTATCGAGCACGCCGCTGGATTCAAGGTACTTCCTGAAGGCTTCTTTCTTGGCTTCCCTATCCTGTAATTGAAGTCATAGGCATCATGTTGGGAGGCGAATGCAGCGTAAACCAATAAGCAGAGTCGTGGGTTAGGTTGGGCTTTATTTACAGTTTATTACATGCTCGCACCACAAATACGGTAAATGGAAGCTATCTGTCCTTTCAATGGTCAGGAGTACTTGTTTGCAGTGAACAGGAAAGCGTTGTGCCTAAAAGTCAAGAGGAAATGAGACTACTCAACAGTATAGCAGAGGAAATCAAGCCGCACGCTGAAGAATTGACAGCAGCGACCAACGAATCGTTCGTTCCACAATGGCTCGTGCTCTCCCCTGACCTGCCCCCCTAGGGCGGCTTCCTGACCTGCTGGCCCGCCGCACCTGGCACTAGCGCACCTCAGCCGTCAAGTTGCAGGCTTGCACTTGCAGCACGGCATCAGCAAGCGTGGGAGCTCCAAGGGAACATCCAGCACCCCTATTTGGGTCCGTGTCCGTCCCTGCAACCTCATCCAAGAAATGCAGCAAATGCAGGAGGGAGCAGAGGAGGGGAGGAGAGGGGGGACTGGATTCAGAGGCCGAGAAAGAGGGAGGTACCATGGCGAGAGCAGATCCTGGAGACTGGAGAGGCACGAGCGAGAAGTTGGCGAGGTCGGCGGTGGAAATGGCGAGAGGTTGACGACGGAAGTGTCGGCTGGATCTGTACTGCCGCGAAGCCGAGTAGCAGTTGTGGTGGTGGTCTCTGGTACTGGTACAGAGGTCTTTGCGTAAAGCAGCTCTACCGTGGACCCGTGGACCCGCTCGTGTCCTTGTTACTCGTTAGCTCAAGATACTCCCTCCGTTTTTTTTAACTACGAGATTTAGACTAAAGTTTGACTAAACTGATACTCCTTCATCCTAAATTATAAGTCATTCCAAAATCTTAGAAAATCAAAGCATTTTAACTTTGATCAAAATTATAGAGAGAATTAAAAGATTTGTGACATTTTTTTTCCACTCGGGAAACTCCATTTCCATTTTATTCAAACGGAAATACCAAGAGTTATCAGAAAGAGTTAGACAGATACAAAGGACAGATCAACCTGGCTACTTTTCCTAGCCAACCATCAAAAGGACTACATCGCCAAACGACTAACAACGGCCATCATAAATTGTCTACAAATGTTCAGAACGCTCGGTTGAAACAACCGGCAGCAACCACCAAACGATCACAGTAACTTATTACATCACAACCACCGCCTATAGGCCAGACCAACAAACATTTGACCTCCCATTTCGACAGTTGCCATCATGACGAAGTCTTCTGCATCCCAGCTTCATCCCTCCTGGTCTTCGTCTTGATCATCAGTGGAGTCTTGAAGCAGCAGAAGGTCAATCTGCCTGGACGTTTCCTTGGCCAGAATATCTTTCGCGATTTGGAGCATCAGATTAGCCCCAGTCACCAACATTTCCTTCTCACTTTCATCATAAAGGCCTGACCAGTAGGTCATAAAAAGAATGAGCATGACACAAAATTGCAATAGGGTTTTTCAAAGATATTTTGTCAAAAACAACCCGGTTTCTACATTTCCAAATTGCCCAACATAAAGCTCCAATACCCACAGCATAAAAAACATGCCCATTTGGCAACCATACTTTACACCAGTTCCAATACTGATGGAAATTTTGTGGAATGTTACAAGCTCCAATTGACTGTGCAACAACAGCCCATATTACCTTAGACACTGAACAAGAAAAGAACAAGTGATCAATTGTTTCAAGCTCATCACAAAAAGCACATTTAGGATCATTATGTCCTTGGTCAAAATAGCATTATTAACCATCTGCCACAAGAAGATTTTAATTTTTTCTGAATTTTGCTTTTCCAAATGATTTTATAGTACATCCCAGAATCGAAACAAGTGAGCATATCATAAGCAGACTTAACAGTAAACTTCCTATTTTTAGTCAAATTCTGGAACACTCTATCTGGCACCACATTATGTTGCCACTTCAAACAATCAATCCTAATTTTATCCCAAGTGTCTCTTAAAGAGCCAAACAACCATCTTCTAAAAGTCACATCATCCCCACAGTTTGCATTTAGAACAGTGATATCCTTCTCATTAGACAAAGTGAACAAATCAGCATGTAAAGAAGCTATAGGTTGCTCATATAACCAGGGGATCCTGCCAGAATCTAGTCAGATCACCCATGTTAGTTTGAACCCCTCTTCCATGCAAATAAATCTCTTTGACTTTCAACATATCAGCCCACATGGGAGAATCATTCAATTTATGACCTACTTCATGCATGGATTTGTTACTCATATACTTGTATTTAACAATTGTCTACCATAAACCCTCTTCATTTCCCAACTTCCACCACCATTTGCAAATCAAGCTAATATTCATTTTTCTGGGGTTCGTAATTCCTAACTCTCCCTTTTTCTTACTCTTACTAATAACTTCCCATTTAACCAAATGATATTTCTTTTTAATGCTACCACCTTGCCAGAAAAAAGATCTCATTTGTTTTTCCATTTCATTTATAGTACCCTTTTAGAAGGAGGTAAAATGCAGACATATGATAAATTGCAGTATTACTTAGACTAGTTCCAATCAACATTTTTCTTCCAGCCATAGAAAGAAGACCTCCTTTCCAAATATCAAACTTCTTGGCTCCCTTTTCCACTAAGGGAGTCCAATCCTTAATTTTCAACCTACTTGGGCTTACAGGGACCCTAACATATTTAATTGGGAAAACCCCAACTTGGCAACTAAAAATTTCAGCATATCTTAAACCCCAATCTTCTCCATCATTGATCATGTAGATTTCACTTTTTGTTAAAATTGATCTTCGGACCGCTATCATTTTAAAGAAGTAAAGAAGCATTTTCATATTAATTGCATTTTGCATCCCATGTTTAAAAACACAATGGTATCATCTCGCATACTTGCAGAAACCACTCCTTTAGGAACTATATGACTAATCCAACCAGTAATCATATCATTATCTTGTGCTTGAAGCACCATCCTCGTTAAACAGTCGACCACCAAATTAAAATGAAATTGGTGATAGGGGATTCCCTTGTCTAACACCTTTATAGCTCTTAATGTAACTGCCAATCTTATCATTAATTTTAACACTAACGGTCCCCCCCAGAGACAACTTGAACAATCCACTTACACCATCTTTCATCAAATCCTCTTTCTCTAAGCATTGAAACAATAGTTTCCAATTGACCTTATCATAAGCTTTTTCAAAATCTAATTTCAAAATAACCCCAATTTCCCCTCTTCTCTGTCTCATAATTTCATGCAAACATGCAATACCAGAGGTGATATTTCTATTTTTCATAAATGCAGTCGAAAGTGTGATGAATTATTTTGTCTATCACACCCTCTAGTCTTAAAGTCGGGTCTTAGTCACTAACTTGTAAATGTTGTTTAATAAGTAAATTGGTCTAAACTGTTGAATTTTCTGGGCATCCACAATTTTCGGTAACAAAGTGATAATCCCATAATTCATTCTACTAATATCCACTTTGTGATGATAAAAATCATCAAACAATTGGACAATATCTTTTTTGACTATGTTCCAACATGCTTGAAAAAATTCGACCGGGATTTTATCTCGACCAGGGGCTTTGTTTGGTTCCATTTGATTCAGGGCCTCTTTGATTTCTTTTTTCTCGTGAATTTGCAACTAAGAATACTGTTATCACTTTGTGATACCTTTGGAATATTATTCCGAATTCATCATCTAAAGATACATCATATTCCCCGTGATGGTCCAAATAGCTCACTATAATATTTAGTAGCATGATCTAATAAATTGTCAATGCCTTCAATGATACCTTCCGCATCTTCAAGGCTATAAATTGTGTTTTTTCTTTTTCTGCCTCGATGCACATTTATGAAAAAAAGGTTGTATTGCAATCTCCTTTAAGGAGCCAATTCCCATGACTTCTACTATACCAGGTAAGTTTCCTCCCTGTTCCAAACTGTCCAAATTAGCTCTTAATAAGAAAACTTTTCTATCAATTTGAGAATGTGTTAAACCACTATTCTCCTCTTCCCTGTTCCAGTTCTAACAATTCCTTTTGATTTTCCCTTCTTAATTTTCTCCATTCTCCTTGTTGGTTGAACCCCCAACCTTTGAAGAACTGTTTAATCAATTTCAACTTTTGCTTGTATTTTGTCCAAGGCTGACTTGGCTCTACAGGGCTTTGCCCAAATTTCTTCCACTTTGGTAAAGAATTCAGGATTTTTGAGCCAGTTTAAATCAAATGAAAATTGTATATTCACTCTTCTACTAGTTTCTCCCATTGAAACAATCAATGGATTATGATCGATACCTCCCTTGGTAATTTTCTAATCGTAGTTTGTGGGAACATATCTTCCCATTCTTTTGATACTAGAATTCTTTCAAGCTTCTCTAGCACTAGTGGGTCCTGATTATTGGACCATGTAAAAGTTCCACCGTACATTTCAATTTCCTTGAGTTCATAGAACTGGATAATAGAGTTGAATAATGCAGTGTTTCTATGTACTCCAGTCAAGTTGTTCTTTTCAAAAGAGTATCTAATAATATTGAAATCTCCCCAAATAAGCATGGGTTCTTGACAGTGTGCACAGAAGTTTGATAATTCAGCTAAAAAGGCCACCTTGTTTTCTTCTTGTGCAGCACCATAAAGAATCAGCAAATTCCATTTTGCTTTAACTGATTTATCCCAAAGATTTATCTCAAGAATGTACTCTCCTTGTTTAAAAGATTCAACATCAAATCAAATCTATCTAATTTCACACCAACCAAAATTCCTCCGTTTTACCTTTGGAGGGATTCCATTTCCAAAGATATTCCCATTTGTAATCAAATTTTCTCAAAATTTTATTCTCAAAAATCAGCAACCATGGTTTCTTGTAAACCAATAAAATGAAATTTGTACTCAGCAATAAGATCATTCAGAAAATGTGGAGACACCATTTTTTTCGATGCCCCCTCGCAATTCCATATAAGTCCACTTATCATTTATTCTTTGTTTTTTTTTTTTTTTCTTGGATCCACAAGAACAATGTTCTTGGAATCACACAAACCAACTTTTTCCTTGGTCTTGTTTTCTCCCACTTGGGTAAATTTGTAGTTTATTCCTCCCACTTGGGGAAACTTGCATCTTTCTTTTTTTCTCGTAAATTGACTTTTTCATCATTCTTTTTTTCACAACTTGCGGTTCTTCCAAAAATCTCACTATCATCCTCCTCAATATCAGAACTCACACTTTTATCCTCAATTTGTAACTCTACAATTTCTTCTACATTCTCTACAACTATTTTTTTTTGGTTTTTGCATTTAAATTACCTCTCGTAACATCTAAATCCTTAATTAAATCAAAAGTAGCATAACTACTATCGAAAAAGAATACCCATACTCTTAGCAATGCAAATCATCTCATCATTGGATAAAGCGGATAAAGAGCCAGAGTTATGGTTATTACCTTCAAGAGTTCTTTTCTTGGCCATTATTTCATTTTTTTTTTCCTGTGTAGTCAGCAAAACATCCTTCTTCAACCTCTCACTTCTCCTTCTTTTCATCTGTACAGCCTTTTAGCAATTCTTCATCTTTGTTCTCTTTTGTAAGATATCCATCATCTTGATTAACCTTCACAATTACCTTATCTTTCACCCTTTCTTCTCGGTATAACTTTCTCGCTTGTCACAGACCAATTCCCCTTGACTAGCCATCACAGTATCTTCAACATCACCACTCTAGAGTACCATTGTTTTATCATTTTGTGTATCTGACTGAGAAAGCTTCTCAATCAACTTGCCTTCATCTGTAATGGTACTTTCCTGAGAAGCTAGAATCATTTCATTTTCTTTCTCATAGGCCTGAGAAGCCAGTTGACTTTTGATGGTAGCATGTATCTCATCCACCTTACTGAAACTTATAGCATTTAGAATCATGTTGTGGTCTTGCATTTCTTTGTCCTCATCATCATTTTGAGAGCCTGTAGCAACATCATTCACAAGCCCAGAATTCTGTAACTTCTCATAGAACTCATCAGGATCTGCATAAGCATAGTCAGCATCAGTTATCATGGGATCTTGAGTGCTAGGGCCTCCTATTTCTTGAATTGTCTTTTGCTGGATAGCTTTACCACTTGATTTGCTACCCCCAACTCCACCACCAAACATAGATAACTGGCTAGAACTGCCACCACCTTGACTTTCCTTGGAACTCTCTGGTCTGGATTTTTTAGGAGGAGGCTCTTTATCTTCCACTCTAATTCCACTTGATAGTGTTTTAATCATTGGCCCCCCTCTTCCATCTCTCTCTCAAATGTGAAGACAAATCTGTGAACCCCCAAGAAAGCCCCATCAGTGTCAGGAACATTCTTAACATCCCTATAAGCTATCTTACATCTCACATACTCAGCTTTGTATCTTGTTGATTCATCAAGCTCTCTTATCTTGCCAACTAGCCCATAGACTTTAGCAATGGTTCTCAGTCCTCTCTGGTCAGCAGGTATCTCCCCTATTCTGAACCAGGCTTGCTGCAAAGACCCTTTAGCACCAACACTTGCATCCCACAACTCTACTCTCATAAAGGCATCAGCTGCATTCATTGCTACCCCCTTAAGTCTCTTCCAATCATGAAGTGACTTTGCATTAGGGAATCTCATCACAAATCTATTTGCATCAACCATCCTAGCATTCCATTTTGCATGAAGATTCCCCCTCAAGAAGAGTGAATTCTTCCTCTACTTGTCTTGCAGTTGCCTGTCCATACAGAATATTGATCACCCCAATACTTTCTCTGTTTTGCCACACTAGGATCAATATCTTCATCAATATAAAAGAAGCTCGGTTCTCAACTTGTGCGAAGACATAACTCGGGGGGCCAAAATCCCAGGACAAGCACATCTTGCAGTCAAATGTTGTATGATTGAGATAACCACACAGCTCACACCTCACCTTCCTGCATTCCTTGGTGGTATGGTTGTACAAACCACAATTCTCACAAGGTTTTTTAGTCCTAGAACTGTCCTCAGCTTTGCCCTCCTCAGCCTTCCTCTTTTCAGTCTTTGCCCATCTACAGTCTTTGGTTTCATGATTGTAGAACCCACAAATTTCACAAGCTTTTTTGCCAGCAGAGCTCCCTGCCTTTCCAGATCCACTACCCTCGGAGATGATAGCCTTACCAGCCTTGCTCTTGAGTAGATTCTTGCTTGGATGCTTCAGCTTGAGTCGCTTTCTCCCATTTGTCGAGTTTGCACCTTGAGCCGGTGCAGATTCTTCCACCTTCTCAACTTCCTGCTCTTGTTGTTGCTTTTGTTCCTAGACTCCACGGCCTCTCCCTTCACCTCTTCCTCCACCCGGGGTTTCCTCTTCCCCCATTGCCTCTACCTTGATTCCATCCACCCCCTTTGTTTCCCCAACCCCTTCCTCCACCGCCACCGCCCCATCCTTTTCCTCCACGATTCATGGTGACTACCACGGTAGGAGCTACTCTAGTCTTGAGCACGGATACAAAGGATTTGGATGTGGATTTCTCTAGAAGTGGCGCACAAACTTGGAGATAGGGTTTGTGATGCAGGGGAGATTTAGGTTGAGGAGATGTTGGCGGTGGCGGACTTGGGCAACCGATTGGATCTGGTGTAGGTATGGGAAGTTGAAGTCAAAAGTCCGATTTGCCCCTCCACTAAGACTTGATGAACGCCGCGTGTATCACTCCACGGTGATCGTCCCAAAATGCCGGGGACAATCTGGACCTTCGGGGGAGGGCGAAACCCGTGGTCGCCGGTGAGTAGGTCCGGCTTGTCGGAGCTTCCCCTATTTCTGAACCTCTGGTCTTCCCGCCGCCTCCTCCGCCGCACCATTGGACTCCCACTGGAGCGAGATCGGCAGCTCCCTCAGTTTGACTTCCTCACGGCCAATTGCTTCGAATGGAATCGCATTCCTCTGGACCTTGCTTCGAATCTTACTGTCCGAGACATCGACCGGGAAACTTGTCACCTTGGATTTCCCAAACTTCCAACTCTCCGCTATGGTCGGGGATAGCAACTCATAGTCCGGCGAGGTCGCCTCCGCTCCCGCCGTAACCCTAGGGTTACGATTGGACGGACGAGGGGTGGAAGCCTCGGTACAGGGGATGATGGGAGAATGATGAGGTGGAGAGAGGGAATAGCATCGGCAGAGAACCCCACGGGGTTGCCAGTGGTGGGAGAGGACGTGGTGTGGTGACCGGGAGATGGGAGTCGCCGACGGGGGTCGCTGGGCGGAGAGCGTGGACACGCCATGTCGCCTCCCAAAATTCCCTCAAACCGTATCCAAAAAACTGATCTCTCGAGATTTTGAACTTGAACAACCGGAGATCAAATCTCAAATTTTCAGAAATCATTCAAAAAAAGATTTGTGACATCAAATAGATATATTATGAAAATATATTTAATGAAAAATTCAATAATACTTACTTGACATCCTAAATGTTAGTATCTTGTCGTATAAATTTGGTTAAACTTGAGACGCATTCTCTCCAAGATTCTTGAAATGGCTTGTAATTTGGGATGAAGGGAGTAGTAGTTAGCATTAATACTTTACTCCTAAACATGTTTTGTCGGAAAACCTAACAGTTTGTCATCTGAACGTGTTTAGGAGTTGAAAGAGGGGGACTGGAGTCGAGGCAGAGAAAGAGGGAGTATATCTCAAACAAAATCTATTATGAAAATATATTTCATCATTAATATATTAATATTTATTTTGTATTATAAGTGTCAATATTTTTATATAAATTTAGTTAAAGTTAGAATCATTTGAAATTTTAGGAAGCGAGAATTGCATATTTTTAAAACGCAGGGAGTAAGTGTCATGAACTGGAATTGGACCGCCCCGAGAGTGGCTAATTGGGCCTGACGCGACGACCACCGGCCCGAGAAAGGGGGCCAGGGCCTTGCCTGGCAGGGCCTGGCGGCCCCCCCCGCCGCCCCTCCTCCTCCTCCCGTTTGAGTCCGAGTCTACTTCGTCTACAAGTTAGGATTATCTTAGGTAATCTTTGGTGTGCAAGGGGCTATCTCATCTATAAGGGAGACCCTTATTAGGAAAATAAATAAATAGGAAAGCTTGTAAAAGGTATTCCAATCGTATAAGGAAACCTTATAGAGATTGCTTAGATTACGAGTCCCACTAGTCGGGCTATATAAGCCAGAGGCATGTAATCTCTAGGGGATAAGCAAGCAAAATAAAAAAAATATCTTTTCGCTCTCCCGGCTCACATGCTGGCGCCGCCGCCCCTCCCCATCTTGGCGCCGCCCGCCGCCTGCCGGCCGCGCGCCGCCGCCGCCGGCCCCCGCCTCCTCCCATCTACCTCGATCCTCGTGCCGCAGCCCCTCGCCGCCGGCGAGAGCTGCAGCCCCATACACAATCTCGGAAGCTTCACAAACGAGGAACACGTGTCAATTCCGGCCCAATCTGGCCGGAATCGACAATAAGTTTTCATTTTAAGTTTTATTAATATTTCTTGTTATTTTTCCCAAACAATGCTTGATTTTCAGTCACATAACAAAGAAGTAATTTAAGGCCTGTTAGAATGTTGCAGTCCCTCCAAAACATCCACTTGATTCAACTCCTAAACACGTTTTGTTAGTAAAACCTAAAAAATCGGACACCTAACAGATTGTCATCTGAACGTCCTAAATATTTACACTTGGTTAAAAGAGTCTTCGTATATCGAATCGTTCGGTTCTTCATGTCAAATGATTTTCATAATTTCTCTTTGTCACCGTCCTGTTTCGTAGGGGCTGTGAGCTTGTGGCCACCTATGGAGGCAATTAGTTGTAGACTTCTCTAAAAATTGCCTTGTACTTATTAGTCCTTTTGTTTTAAATGAACTAGAGTTAATTTAGGCTGATTTTTTTTGATTAATTTTAGGAAAATTTAGTAATTTTAGCTACCTAGTTTTTTGAACTTTGGAGCTACCTAGTAATTAACCCTTGATCCAAACATGCCCTTACATAGGTTATTTTATCAATAATTGTTAGACACAAAAGTGTTTACTCATTAATCAATAATAATTGTTCTTTTTTTAAAAAAACAAATGACCCATGGGCAAAGTTTCTCCTGAGATATTTGCCACATGAAAGAAATGGAACACGATTCAATGCACATGCGAATAATTGATAAGATCTCAACCACATGAAAGAAATGGAACACGATTCAAATACACCTGAGTGAATATATCGCAAAAAATTTAGAAAGATACTCCTTTTGTCCCCGTTATAAATGTCGTTCTAGCATTGCTCTTAGCTGTCCCAAGTCCACAGAACAAAGGGTACATTTGAGAGCACCTAGATGCAGTCTTCGATGGCATGTATAACGGGAGTAAGCATACCGAATTAGTGGTGCTCCCTCCATAAAAAAAAAAACTCCCTCAGTTCCAATTTATAGTTTACTTTGGCTTTTTTAGATACATTGTTTTTCCTATACACCTAGTTATATATTATGTCTAGATACATAGCAAAAAATAAATGCATATAGAAAAGCCAAAACGACCCAATTGGAACAGAAGGAAGTAACATATACCTCGCCTTTTAGGGGTCAATGAATCAACCAAATATATATACAAAACTAACATTTATGATATGCAGGTATCGTATAAAATATATTTTATAACAAGCCTATTCGGATGTACAAATATTAATACTACTTTCTACAGAACTAGAAAAAATTAAGAATAATTGGCTACTAAAAAACAAGATTTATATACTTTATTTACAGAGAAGAAACAACAGAATTGTGCAAACTTAATTTGCCATATTGGAATGGGCCGGTCCGGGCACACCATAGACAATGTCTTAGTAGAACTGTGCCGCATGCTTCTGAAAAGCGGGAATGTCTTAGTAGATACAACGCCCGTTTGAAAATCAGAGGACCAAGGGGTCCACCCATCTACTCAGGTAGAGCTCTAAAGCGGGAAAGCAGCTCTTCCACTTGATTCTCGAGTCGTTTTGGGTGGCAGAAGAAATCTGAGAACACTTGCCTTTCCTGCTGAGCGTTGCGTGAAGGCTGTTTCAACATCTGCAGAACATTCATAAATATAGCTAGCAACTTGAAGCCAACTCAGGTAAACATGTGAAGTGTTCTGAACCCAAGATTATAACAAAGAATGCAAAAGCCAAATGCCCAAATCTTGAGTACCTCAGCCTTTTGGTCTCGAGCTAGTGTCACTTCACTAACGGAAGCAGAGACTTCCTGGCTGACCATTTCAAGGTCTTCAAGTGATTGCGCCAATGGCTGCAGTAGATTTTATTCCTTTGGTGAAGTCCACTCAAGACAGTATATATATGAATAAAAAGAGGACAGAGGGATGAGAGCAACCTACCCATGGTGTCAGTTTTGGTTGCTCATCAGAAAGGGGCACAGCAAGAATTTGCTCCAGTGTTTGGATCATCCTGCATCTGCCAAAGAGGTAAAAATGTATGTGATGATCAGACCAAGGGGCTAACATATTATTCTAGCAGTAGGGGTTTGTTAATGTCAAGTTCCGCTGTGACACATTCGTCGTCTTGATAATGGGGGAATCGCAAGGCACAATGAGCTAGGATAACTCACAGTTCATCAGTGCATCTTCCCCGCTCACGTGGAAGAACATTTTCAGCCTCATGCTGAAGGTACTGGAGCTCACCTTGCAGCTCTGTTATCTGCTCGATCAAACCATATGATGAAACATATTCTGGCGACATTGCTTGGGAACCTACAAATGGTTTAAAAGATGAATGGATTACTCCAGCTTGATAGTTTAAAAAACATCCCAACTAGTGGTGGATATAGGAATTGTAAGCAGAGCCAGCTTACTTGAGTGACTGCTAAGGATATCCCTCACAGCATGAAGATAAGAATCGCTGTCGTCAACTGATCCCTCTTCAAACATTTCAGATGCTGCTTGATCAATTAAATGATACCGGCCCTATATATCCATGATGTAGATACTCTATTTTTGTAAGAACACAAGTGAAAAATGATAAGAAGCTAAATAATATGCTGAACTTAACGGATAAAACTCAGCACCAATACCAGGCGGCCATCAACAGCTGCGAAGTAGCTCTGCAATTCAATTTTACAGCTTTAAGAAAGGAGTAGGCACTCGATATTTTTATCTGTTCTTCAAGCTGGCAGGTTATCTTGAGAAACAGGTGAGCAGCAAGTTGATTGACCAGATAATTGATAAACTGCAAGAAATAAACAGTGTCTACATGACCACTAATTGGGTAAAAAGATGTGTTGCTAGTGGCTACAAACAATTGTCAAACTCATAGGTACCTTCTTCTGATAACTTATGTAGCATTCCTGGCGTAGAAGCTTTAAATTGCGATCTCCTAGAAGGTCATGAAACCATAGTTACAACATGGCATACTATTCACCCAAGAATGCAAAAAGAAAAGGTTTATATATTTATAGTGTCATGAAGATCACACCTTCCAAAATATTTGCACCTGAAAGCTGAGCAAGGTCTGCACACAGGCCTGTAACAGTCTGAATAAATGGAAACACATAAAGATAAGGAAGCTAATAGTGCAAAGAAACAATGATGAATACAGACATTAACTTTGCACACCACCAGAAAACAATTGGAACTCACCCAGGTAAAGTACAGTAGGACAGCTACATGGATGATAAAGACACCAGAAATTTACTCAGAAAAAGAAACTATGAACAAGTATCGAATTCAAATAACTATATCTCAAAAAAAAATGTATTGGAGTAGAGGATGAAGAACAGTCGAACACAACATCCAAAACATGAAAATGGTTTTGAACAAGTACGTGATTGTTAGTTTCATTTTTTGGAAAATTTTGGCTTCACTATTGTTTGTTCATTCAATTCAGCTAAAACAAGAATGAGCTCTTGATAGAACAAGTTATATGGCTAGGAGATTGTTGAAAAAATCTTTGAGTGCATGACACTTGACAGGCAAGAAAAAATTAAACCATGGTTTCAAGTAATGTAACCTAGAAACTCCACAATCATCCATTGACATCATACAGAATCCTTTCTTAGGGTGCTCATGTTCTATCCATTAAAGATATGTATAGCTAACTTGTATTGCACCGTTTTGTAAACCATACTTCAACATCAAGCCTGTTGGTTATATATATATAAGATGTCACCCCCTAAATAGGGTGTGTGGTGTTTTTCCCTAAACTTATCTCTCATCAAGCCTGTTGTCTATATATATAAGAGGTCACCCCTAATAGGGTGTGTGGTGTTTTCCCTAGACTTATCTTTCTACACTATCAATGAAAAAAAAGATTCTTGTAACAAACTTACCTCAGATAAGTATTTCTGCACATGATGGGAAAGATCTTTAATCTCTTCAGCAAGTTCAACGTTTTTCCTCCTGAGAGGGAAACCACAAATCAGACATATTAGTGATAAGAAAATGCCGGTGGACCACTTGTTCAAGATCAAATTCAAAGATATCAATAAGAATAATGTCATGCTGCTGCAGTTTAAACTTTCAAAAGCAACTAATCATGCTCCACTAGCTGTGAAGCATAACCTGCATACCTTAGAGAATGGCTATCCTCATGAATATATGACTGTTGGGATGCCAACTGAGTTCTCAGAACTGATAGCATAGCATCTTCTTTAGCATGTTCCACTTGTGCTTCTATGTACTGTCTCTTACTTTTAGCAAAGCTGTCAACAAATGAGCAGCATCAGAATAGCAATCCCCCTCCCAAGGAAAGAGACATGACATTACTTAGATGATAACAATAAAGTATATGCATATAAAAGATAAAAACTGTACACAATATCAACAAAAAAATCCAGATTCTGAGGTAATGTCATGAAAAAAATCAAGTATTTTTATTTATTGTGGCATAGTTTTCTATGAGTTTTCCAGTGAAGTGATGAAACTAGTAGCAACAGGGATAACAGGGATGGTTGATTATATAGAATATAGGGGAGGCCAGAAATAGATGGCACTCTACCAGTACCAGTAGCCAAGCTAATCTATAAAATACTCCACACTACACAGAGATGTTTGAGGTTAATGTCAAGCTGAAGAAATAAACTAATAAGCTGAGTTCAATATGATAATTCCTTCCAAAACTCAACTAAATACCGCTTGTTCCCTGTAAAAGATGAAGCTAATTAAACTTTAAATTGATTTCCTATCAATGCCATCTGCCATCAAAATTTATCCTTCGGCAGAAGCAGGATAAGCCCTGGCAGTAATACTACACAACTTTCCTGACGCTAAAAAAAAAAAAAAGACATTTCCAAAGAAACATGAAGGTGCAATGATCTGTAGTAATCCAAAATTTTCCACATTGACAGACCCAAAAGTACTTACATGGAGTTAATTCGGCTCAGTTCGACAACAAATTGGTGAGAGTTTACTGAATCTCCTGCGCAGAAGGGAGGATAAATTGCTTAATGGTCTAATACCACTTTGGCATAAATTGTTAAACCACATGTGAAAGAACATAGGAATACGAACTACTACTAGGCATGATTTCATGTTGAGACCAAATCCAAGTCTAAATGTAATTGAGACGCATACAGTATGGCTGCTTAGGAAATCTAGAGAGTGCAGTATGCAATAAGGATTCACAAATAGAAGACATGAAGCAATAGGATTTGCCCAAATTTTAGAAGGTAACTGTGAAATGAAAATAAACGAGAAACATCAATCACTTAAGCTGCTCCTGCTGGCAAATAAAGACTAGTATGTCTGGAGCTAGACTCACCTTTTAACTTGTCATCTTGGACAACAAGTTGGAGTGGTCCCTACCATACAGCCAAGAAAAGTTTGGTCAGCAAGCAAGTGACAAAATTATTCAATCTAAAAGCAAATTTGTCCTCGATAATTTAGTTTACTCTAGATATAATGCTGGCAATTAGTTTATTTATAAGTAGGGTGATAATCTATTATAGTTGTTTCCACTCAAAAGAAAATCTATTGTAGTTTCCAGTATAGTTATTTGTTATTCGCATAAACTATTATAGTGCACAAAACTATTGCAGAATGACAATATATAATATATGCTCTGCCTCTCCTTTGATTCTTCTTTTCTTTACTTAATGGAATGACACACAATTCTTTTGCGTTGTTTGAGAGAAACAACAATATAAAATATATTTTGTGAACAAATGACAATATAATATTTACATATACTGTTTAGTAAAAAAATCAATGCCTTTAAACAATATTTACTTGAAAAAATGAACCTGGGATTCATTTATAGTAATCAAAATATGAGCTGGAGCACAGTTGTTCCAGCTTCAATAGCTTCACATATGCGCCAGATCATATAGATCGGTATCCATTGTATGTGTATGGTTAAATAGGATTTTCTTTTAATCATAAATGCAAATTTCTAAACATAAAATCCAGTTAATATAGGATTGGCAAGATCACAAAAGCAAAAGCACCTTCTCAAACTTCTTAGAGAACCATTTGTTTAATTCCTTGGTACAAGCCAGGGCACTGCTCACATAAGGCTGGAAGTCACAGTATGATAGGTAGACCCCGATATCTGTAAGGAAAAAAAATGTTGTGCATTCAAAAGATATACAAGAATTTGAACAATCACCTAGTATACACTTATATATGATATGACAAGCTGTGCACTAGACAGTGACCACATTTACATGTATATACAAGTCAAAAGGAAGTATCAGGTGATTAATGCATGCCAGCAAATGCAATCACATGAAATTATTTGCATTGTACATTTTAAGAGAAAGAAGAATACCAGCTTCTGAGTGATAGTAAGACAACTCCTGCGTGGTTGCAGTAAGTTTTCCAAGTATTGCATTCATCTATCAGAGTTCTAAAAACAAGTCAGAACAAAGAGCAAAGTCTTCGCTTATTAATTGCTAGAATGAATTCTATAAGAAAGAATAGAAAATGTCAGAAAGAAGCATAAACTTTGGTCCAACTAGTTAGGAACTGACATAAAACAACATCAAAAGAAAACAACACAAAACTGTATAAATAACCTGTGGACCAAACAATCCAATAAACCCTGTCATTTATCAGCACATACCAAGATAGCCTGTGTTTTAGTGGATAGAAATAGTCCTCGACCCTCAGAAAATCTAAAAATACTATCTAGTAGCCTAGGAATGGATGACAGGTATCATTACTGTGGTATAATATGCAACAGAGATCCCAGTAACATCTAATCAAATTAGGTATGGATTTGGCAGCATGGTAGTATGGTTTACTTATTTTGGACAAAGCCAACTTAGCCAAGGAACATTACCTCTAAACTTCTCTTAGCAAATATCTCATCTAAGCCAGTAAGTTGTCCATTAGCTCTAGTATTAGCAGATGAGCGGGACTTCTTTCCCTGGTTAATGGTGGTAGCTTGTGCTGTAAGTATATCAAGCTTCCACTCCAGAGAAGCAAGCTGCTTTTCCAAATCAGAAACTTCAGCTCTAAGTGCAAGCTTTGACTCACTAGAAGAATAAAGAAAATCATCCATAAATGGAGAGATCAAAACAAATTGCTAACAGGATATATAAGCATCTTCTAACATCACAAATAATGACACACCACACCATATGATCCACTAGACTGTCTGATATCCACGCCAGGTTAGACTTGTAATGTTATGAGTCAAATACTCCATCGTTTCTTAGGTTAGGAACTTAGACAAAAATTCATCATATATCATGTGCAAAACGAAATGAACAGGAGGTACCTCGAAATGACATACTCATGCAGGTAAAACTCCAGGAAACAAAAAGAAAGACA
Source organism: Hyparrhenia diplandra (assembly GCA_015847255.1). NCBI lineage: Eukaryota > Viridiplantae > Streptophyta > Magnoliopsida > Poales > Poaceae > Hyparrhenia > Hyparrhenia diplandra. Next base: position 60,366 of record JADLZK010010859.1, on the reverse strand, counting down.
AAACCAGAGCACAGCAATTTCTTGTTATAAGAAAAGTTGTATTGGGTATATTTTTTTGACAGCAAAAACTGTGGGGGAGATCCCCACAGTATCATCAAACTTTTATAAATTTTAAAAGGGGGTTACAGAGATGTTGTATTGGGTATATTTCCAAGGGTCGTAAGGAAAGTGCAGCTCCAAGGGGCATAATAGTAGCTCGTCAATTCTAACGGAGAAGACAGCTTACCGGATGTCTTCAAGACTTTCTTCCGTCAAGAATTTGTATTCCTGATTGTCCCCATTGTCTGAGAAAGCCGAAATACGATCAAAAGCAAAATCCAAGTCTTCCCCCTGAAAATGGCAACCAAATCAGGAGCGGGCAGATAGAGCTAACAGTTTGAGTTAAATGAAAGCAATGCACTGGTGTCTGAACCTACTATCTACAATGGTTTTAATGGACTTCGCTACTCATGACATATAATTCACAATGCAAGTGCCTTATCAAATAACCAAAAAAAAATGAAACCAAAATATCCACACCTCCAATAACTTGCCTTCCATTTCAAGCTGCTCGTACCTGCAGTTCATGCAGCAGTTGCAACAGGTATTAGCCATGACAGACTGAACAAAGGAAATGCTGTTTTTGTTTACTATTGTCACGTGTAACTTTGGTCAGTATAAGTTATGCCATTACATTGCATCACCTAGTGTGCTTCACTACGGACAAATTCCAGCAATCACTTTCTGATAGATCCGCATTAGCATAATCATGCACGGTTATCAAAGCATGCATATGCAAAGTGTGTGAGCCTTCTCATGCAAGCCCGTCTCTTCCCCAAGTTTCACATCATACTCCCTCCAGGCATTTTTTTTTTTTTCAATGTAAGCAATAATTTGTCAAGCCAATTCCGATCAATTCAAAATTCCAAACCAAAGCCCCGCCACACCCTAACACCTCCTCCCGCATCGCACATCCGAAATCTGAAGCCGCATCTCCGCCAATTCAGTCCCCAGAGCCCAGACTAATTTCGCAAAAAAAAAAAAAAAAAAAAAGCCCTGCGCAACGCGCATTGAACTGCGATCATATCATATCATAGAATTAACGAATGCGCGAGGGTTTCGGCGGAGATCGGTCCGTACAGGTCGAGGTCGGTGGCGGAGAGGACGTTGCCGGGGCGGAGCCTGGCGGAGACCCACGCGAGCATCCGGCGGGATTCCTCCCCCTGGAGAAACGCCCACTCGAGGCTCTCCGCGTCGAGGGGGTCGTCGCCGTCGAACCCCGCGGCGGCCAGGGCGTCGCAGAGCTGCTTCGCGCTCATCGCCGACGCGGCGGCGTGGCGGCGAGTGGGGAAATGGAGGGGTCGGATGGAATTTTGCAAAAGGGTGGGGGTGGCTTGGCTTGCAGGTGGCGGGGCCCTGGTGCAGGGGTTGACCGTTGACGAGATACGCTTTCCACTCCACGGGCTGGCGGCCTACCGCTGACACGTGGGCCCTACACAGGTGTGGTCGTGGGTCAATGGCTCTAATAATGGTCCTCTGATGGACAACGCTACTGAAAGTCTGAAACGCTCCGTTGCTTCAAGCACTTCTCAGAGGGGAAGAGGTAGCCTAAAAATAAAATGCATCTTCAGTTCAGGTAAAAAAGAAAAAAGAAATTTTCAATTTTGAAGAGGTTCTTGCGTGGTTTGGCACATTGCTTGAAAAAAAAAAAAAACCTGTAGCCATATCTTGACTACTGACTAGTACAATCCACCAGAGACTTGCAATTCCACTATCCAAACATCACCGGAGGAAAAAAAAGTTCCCATGCCACTATGAATCAAGGAGCCGCAAAATCAGAAGCAAATTAAGGTGCTTCAAATTTACCAGCAACTGAACGAAATGTCAAACTGCTACCACAGCCTGATTGAAAACGACGCCTGGATAACCAAGCGTGCATGACAGCATCACGGCGAGGGTATAACTTTGCTTGTTTAGCCGGCCTTTTTGACAGTGCTGTCCTTGAGTTATCTGTAACTATTTCTTCCATCCATCTTTCTGGCTTGTTGATATATGCTTCCACTGGATTGCTTTGATTTGTTCCAGGAACCTAGAGTAAGATCAATTTTACTGAAAAATAACTCGTGTTGTAAGCTGCATTGTAGACTTGCTTTCCAAAATAATGTATGAATTGACCCCTGCAGTCGTAAGCTTTGAACAAAAGTATCACATTGAACAGTAGCAAGAAGCAACACTTTAGCCTACACATGTCTTACAATAAGATGACTTCATAAGACTACTAGTTTGTAAGTGCAATCAAGCCCTAAGTGGGTTTTGGCGTTGATGACCACCGAATTAGGGGACTAATGAGATTTACGAAGATGACATGCAGGGATTAAAATATGGAGTTGATGAACAGGTCCAAAGGCACCAAATCAAGCTAGACGGTGGTGTTTCCGCCTCGAGGTGTTTAAATTATTTTATATTTCGAATCTTGAGTTTAGGAAAAGCCGCACTACTAAGAGGGATCTTAGGATTCTCGGGTACCTGTGGACCAAGTGCTCTAAAACATCAAATCCAGACACAACACAACCCAAGCCCCGACCAGCCCAAAGAATTCCACCCGAATCACACCTTTTCTTTGTCTTCGGGGGCAAGCAGCCGGCGCAATGGTGCAAGAAGAAGCCGCGCCCTACGCCGGCAGTAAGCAAGCGTCACGGTCGGGCAATGGTCGCACTTAAAAATCGCACCGTTGGGCCCGTGGGGTATAAATACCTATTCTACCCCTCTCCAACGGTTACTCGCTCACTTCATCTTCAACCTCGCGACAGCAGCCAGAAAACAGACCTCTTGCTCTCTCTCACTCCTCCATTGTTGCTCCTCCTTCCCCAAGCAAAGATTTCGATTCCACCATCAAATCTTGAGGGAAAAGGCAAAGAAACCGCTTGTGGAGGCCGGATCTACTACTTCCCCACTCAAAAGAGCATTTGGTTCACGTTTGGCCGAACCCTAGGGTTCTTTACTCTTGGAGCTTGCTCCTAGACGGCTAGGGCGTCGCCCTTTGAGCTTGCCCCCTTCGTGGCAGCCTTGGGGAGGTTTGTAACCTCACTCTACAAAGAATACATTACCCCACATCTCTAGGGTTAACTCCTAGACTTGTGAACGAGGGAAAAAAGCAAGCCGGTGGGTGTTGGTATTTGTTAACCTACAGAATAATCCAAGCAGTTTAACGGATACCCGTGAGCACTTCACCCAGAATAGGGCTTTAAATATCAAATCCACAGGGGAGAAGGTGAGAGAGTATGTCGAGGTGTATAGCTAAATCCAGAGTGGCTATGAAACTAGATTAAAAGAGAGGTAAGGAGTTCTAGTAGGAAGGTCTTGTTCTCACTTCAAGTAAATCATTTGCACATTGTTCTTAAGAGGGGTTGTCATGAAGAAACTCTTAATAAAGGGAATCTACGCTAACAACGCAGGGGCTCCTACGATTTCTATAAACGGGGGCAGGCATACAAAGGACTCAATGGCGCTGTCACCACCACGATCAGCCTTAACGGTTGGTGTTTCACCCCGGCTTATAGAAGGCATTCGTAATAAGCTAGTCAATCTAAGCACCACGCTTACATTAATCTAACAACTTTAACTCAAGAGCAACCAAGAATCAAAGTAATCTTATCAAAGAAATACGAACCTTAAGAACAATAGAGACAATACCACTTACTCGAATGGAAGTCGAACAATCCACAAGATCTCGTGAGTCGCGCCCAATGGCACCAACTCCAGAGGAAGAAGAAGATGGAGGCGCCGACAGCTCCAGGCCTTCCTTCAACTCCGCCTCAACCGCGCTCTAATTCTCTCAACTTGAAGCTCTACTCTCAACTCTAATCTAAGGCTTCTAGTTCTACATCTTGTCTAATCTTCTACTTCTAGTTCTTGAACTAGAGCTAAAGCCGTCGACTAGAGCCGGATCTCGATCCGATATGATGATGAGTTGATCTGAGATGATTGAAACCAGGGGCCTGGGGGCTTGCTTATATAGTCGGGAGGAGGTGCCACGTCTTGGACTTGGATTTCAACTCGAACTCTTCCCGTCGTCGTCGGATCAAACCGACTTAAAACACACGGTTTAGATTGGCGTCTCGAGGCGGTGGAGGAACATTCTAGAAGCGGAGATGACTTGGGTCGGGGGGCAGGCCGGTCGGCCTGGGGTAGGTCCCACCCGGGTCCGCGGTGCGTCGTGGCTTCCGGGAGTCTTCTAGATGATGTATTTTTAAATGTTGGGACTCTTTGACGTCGGGTGTACTCCGGAACCTTCTAGACTTTGTTCCGGAGTTGGATTATGTTGCGTTGCGTAGTCGTATTGCTCGCGAACTCTGCTGTTTTCCTGTTAAGTCCCTGCAAATCACAACTTTACCAAAACTCATGGAAATCGTTAGTAGAAACCCCTAATAAGGTTATCTAATTATATTTTAGTCCTTTTCCATGTTTAGTTGACAGTTAAAAGTATACGTTAACATGTGTCAACAAACTCCCCCACACTTAGGCTTTTACTCGTCCTCGATAAAAGGATGGTCTAACTTTAATGTAACCGTAGAGACAAAGAATGGATCATAATTATACTCCGTGGTCATACCTGCACTTTGGGATATCTGAGCATGAAATGGTTAGAAACATATCACCTTAAATTCTTAAACCAAGTCACTTGGAGAGATTTTGCATAAGTTTTGAAAAGAAAACATAGCTCTACTTACTCCTTTGTGACACTCTCAAGTCTCTCAAAATATATTATATCCTCACAGTTCATTCATTATATCATATGTGGAGCTCAAGAACATGTAGCACACTTACCTTGTATTTATTGCTAAGTCAACTGTGGATCCATGGAGATAGATGTCATAAGTCATAGATCAAGATATGTATGTGAGTCAAGATTATTATTACCACTTGCTCTCTAGTTGAAAATCGTCTATCTCCCTTTTTTGGAACATTTATATTTATTTATTTATTTTCCAAGCGAGGTAACCACTATTATTTCGTGGGAGAGGTGGGTTCTACTCACCCTCGGACACTTGTCCATTTTTACTCTCTTATTTATTAGAGAAATGGGCCCTACTCACCCTCGGACACTTGTCCATTATTCTTCTCTTCATTTTTGCCTTTTTTCTTTTTTTTTTTTTTTAGAGGGGGTTCTTCCGACCCGTAGAACACTTGCTCATTTTCTCCTCTCTCTCTCACTTTTCTCTCCACTCTTAGAATTTTGAACATTTGGCTTTTTCATAGCTGTACCTTTTTCAACAATTAAAATTATGGGAGATAGAGATTAAAAACTTTTAGAGCATGGATACTTTAGTGAAAGCAAAGTATGTGATCTTGATCTTAGACTTTAGACAAATTTCAACATGGGTCGTGGTTTTGACAAAGCTCAACACAAGAAAAAGCAACAATTAATTAGATATATCTTTAATGATTGCTATGGCTCTATTAGGATGTATCATTGATCACAAAGGAGAAGCATAACTAATGATTTTAATATTTTGAAATAACTAACTCTCCAAAGACAAGATAAAAAGAAAGAGGATCTCATTATTCTAACTTTATTATTTCTCATGTTTTAAGCAATTAAAGCATCCCAACAAGTGACAGGTATATGTAGGAATTTTAATCATGCAAAACTTTGTTCATGGGTTAACAAGACATCTTTTTTCATATAGGAAAACATACCATAACAGAAAAAGACTTATTTTTAATTCGAACGGAAAGTAATTTGCGAAAATTGAAAAGTTTTAGGAAGCAAACCGAGGCGGACGAAGCGGGGCCTATGTGGGACCAGGCGGGGGGCGGTCGGCTGGTATATGGGCGGTCGGCCTCCCACCGGACCGTGTCGGGCGCGGTTCGTCGTGCGAGTCGATGGTTCCGCCTTGGTTCCGAATTTCTTGATTTTGGTCGCGAAGAATTCTGTTGGTCGTCGAGGATCTCCCCACACTTATTTTCTGTTATCTTGCATACAAAGCATGGTGGAGACAAAAACATATCCGAAAATATATGGAGAATAATTGACTCAACTTGTGGATGACTTCCATAAGAGCACTTTTATTATATAATTCGAATCCTAATATTTAATAGTAAACTAATTTTGACTAAACCGAACTAAACAAATTAATCGAACTAACTTTTTATAACTCACACGCTAAGACTCATTAACTCGTATATAATAACTAGCTAATATTAAAAAGGTAAAGTAGCAATACTTATCGTGATAACTGGGGTGCTCTCCCCCAAACTGGATCTTGAAGTAGTCCTTTCGTTCGTCCTTGGAACTCGTTCGCCTGCGGGTTCTCCTTAAATGTTCTCCCTGCAAATATTAATTCCGCATATACCCGAAGAAACAAATTCTAGGAACATATTGTGAGCCTTCATGTGCTCACGTATTTTTGGATTTTTCTGTAAAAGCGTGGACCTTCATGTGCCCACATATTTTTAGGAATTTTTCTATAAAAGTGTGGACCTTCATGTGTCCACATATTTTTTTTAAGAATTTTCCTATGCAAAAGAATGATGATGCAAAAACATATGAATGCAATGTTTTTGGATTTTTATTTTTATGCCGCCACAACAAGGAGTACTTGCATGGGGCTTAAAGAAACCGATGCGTAAAAGCAAAGAAACATATTTTTATGATTTTTTTTTATGCAGGTATAGGAAAGTAAATATGCTAAAGGAAATATGCTAATTTAAATATGCCATGTAGAAAATAAATATGTAGATAAATACTGTGAGTTACCTCTCGTGAGAATTTTGAGTACTTACTCCCATGGCGTGCGTCCATCGATGGCATCTCGCCGGAATGTCGTGGTCTCGAAATGGTTTCAATGATCTCGACGAGTGGCGTAGATGAGGTGGCCGATGGAGATGGTGTTTGTTCGGGTTGATGACGCTGGTAGTGGTAGGTCTTCCCGAAGGTGTACTCTTGACGCCCTCTTCAGTAGGTGATGCTTCTTTCTTTTTTCCATGTCGCTTCTTCGGAGGAGACCTTTCTTGGAGTGGCAGGTCTTTGAGTGTTCGCTTGGTCGGGGCCGAGCGAACTTCTTTAATCTTTCTAATGTCTTCCTTGTTCGTCCAACTCCGTTCCAACCGGTCTTGTGATTTTTAGCAGCGTCTCCGCCTTGTTCTTCTTGGGTCTTGTGGTGAGGTAGGCAATAGTGGTGGTGTAAGGCCCTCTTGATGGAGTATGGGGATGATGTTGACCCATTACTCTTGTCAAGTGGTCTACACCTCCAAATATGTCGTGCTCACTTTGATCTTCCTTGGTCACTCCTCAAGTGCATCATCCGATCTTAATAGCCACTTGGTGATGGCGTTGCCATGTTCTTCGCCGATTCACCGCTTGAAGGAAGATTGGATGGTGGCACCGGGCAAATGCCTTGTTTAGTGTGCATATTTGTAGGTCGGGGACTTCCACTTGTAGGAATTGGGGAAGTAAGACTTCTCCTCTTATTAAGCCAAAGTGAGTCCCGCTTTGCAAAGACAAGGTAGAGATCAAGTGCATGGGCTCAAGTTGGTGGGAAAACACCATCGAACCAAAAAAATTTCATTTACTTCTACTCTAACCTTGTGGGCACATTGAACAAGATAAAGATAATGTATAAGTTCATTTATGACAAGGGTGGTAAGATCAGAAGATAAATCTAGCATGTAAATATTTTTAGCAAAATAATGAGCGAACAAGAAAGTGATGCTAGAAACAGTTTTAAAAAGCTAACATGTCGAGTTAACAAGATTGAATCATGTGAAACTATAACTCTAGCATGTTTGACTTTTCATTTATGAGAATGCCATAGTAAAGAGGAATTAACGACAACTTACCTCAAGGTGTTACCTTTATTATTGGAATATGATGGCGCTTATTACACCTTGTGGTGGTCCTCTTCTTCTTGAGTGGCATGTGGAGTGACAGGTGCATGTCAGGAGGAAGAGGATGGCTTAATTATCTTCAATGGAATTGGCCTCCCTCCTTGATGCTTCCATCACCCATGAATTCCTCCTTCGAGTGAGTGCTTCTGATTGTGGATTTTGTCTTGTGTCACTCTTGTTCTTTTTTTTTCGCTCATCGGGAATTCTTTTATCCATAAGTCATGTCTCACATGTCTTGCTCAATCTCTAGTGAGTTCATCTCGACCTCCCCAAGCTTGTTCAGAGTTTGTTCTCTCTTTTTTTTTTTTTTTTTTTGGGGTTAGTCCAAAAAGATATACCAAAGATCTACTATAGTGTACTATGGTTCAAAAGTCAACCTAGACACCACGTCTAATTTGATTTAGGAAGGCGTTCTAACCTAAGCACCACGCTTAATTTAAAAAGCCTTTAGAAGAAAAAGATCACCACACCTTATGGTTTCAGAATCAAACTAAACACCATGTTTAACTCGAGCCATGAAAACAATTTAAACTAAGCACCATGCTTAATCTAAAAGGTGTATGAAAATACTTCAAAACCTAAGCATACTATAGCAAACAACGGTAGCATGAAAGCATTACGTAGATTTATTCAAACAGAGATGATAGAGTATGATGAGTGTTTAACAGATCGAGCATGCATAAAGGTAAAGACAACCAAGCTAGTGTAGCAACACGACAATAAATGTTTCTATGTATGTAATTCAATGTTGCATAATGACTGGTTGGACATACCTTGTATTGTCATCCTTCGTTCTTCTTTACTCCAAACCCGGCATGGTCGGTGACAAGAATACCCGAAGGAAAATTTTTATAATCATATGCTCATAATGTAGGGGTATATAGTGATATATAAGTCTTTATAGTATTTCCCTAGAGTGCTTGTTTTAGGATAAAAAAGCTCATCCTTGGGAAACTTTCAAATTATGAATCAAGATGATGAAGTGGTTTCCCTTTATATTGCCGTCTCAAAATTTCAAGCCGTAGGAAAATTCATCAACAACCACCCTTTCTAAATTTTTAAGAAAGAAAGTATGAGGGGGTTGGAGATCTCATGTGCGGCAAGAATTGAGATGGCAATCAATTTAGGGAGTTTTCAAATGAGCATGGACTAGGTGGAAAAGTTCCATTTATGAAGTAGTCTTTATGCTCATTGATGTTCTCCAGAAAATGCGCTCCTTTTGGTCTTCCTTAGATCGTTCATAATATTTTAGGATCGTGAGGAGACGCAAGAAAATGGCACAAGAGGATTCATTGGGCTCAAGGATGTGGTTAAAAATGGGTTCGAAAAGAATTATCTAATTTGAACATAGAAAGAGAGAGACAGGAGTGGCTTCTTGGCTTTGCTTTGCTCTCTTCCTATGGCATGATTAGATATGCCATCCTTGAGGTTCCCCAATGTTCTTGCGTAGCAATAAAGGTGCTTTCTAAGAGATTATCTCAAAAGAGGTTTGGATTATATATGGTCTCTTGTGAAGCTAGAAGTTCATGAAACTCATCATCTAAAGAGATATCCAAGGGTTGAATTTCTTCACCCCTTAAAGGTTTTTAGCGCATTGATGGTTTGGGGTCGATAGCTAAGTCTTGGGATTGGAGTGATGGTGATATAGCTATCGAACTTCTATTTTTTTTCGGCCGGAGGATGATTCTTCTTCCTTTGGGTGGTCATAAAGAATGCTAGTATATGGGTTTCACCCTGCTGAGTTCGTCAAAGCAAACCTTGCTTAAAAAAAGGGAAAGAAAAGGTTCCTCCAAAAACTGCATGATGATCATGCGCACAACACTTTCATGATGTCGGCATAGACTCCTACTATAGAAGATATGATCCCCGCTTCTCACTCCGAGAAGTATTGCTTCATGATCATTTTGATCAACCGTGAGGCGTAGCTAATGGCCAGATGTAAGGATGAGATCTACGGATTCTAGTGGCCAGAGCTTCCGCTTAAGGGTGCAGTATAAGATAGATAAATATGGAATCAATTGATCCCACGAAGATAGAAAAAGATGAGAAAAAGAAAAAGATAAAAGTATAGTACAAGATTTAGCTATAGTTTTTCAACGTGGTCTCAAACCGTTCTCCCGACAAGAACGGCGCCAAAATGCTTGTTGGTATTTGTTAACCTACAGGAATAATCCATAAGCGAACGGATACCGGTGAGCACTTCACCCGAATAGGGCTTTAAATATCGAATCCACAGGGGAGAAGGTGAGAGAGTATGTCGAGGTGTATAGCTAAATCCAGTGGCTATGAAACTAGATTAAAAGAGAGGTAAGGAGTTCTAGTAGGAAGGTCTTGTTCTCACTTCAAGTAAATAATGTATGAATTGACCCCTGCAATGTAAGCTTTGAACAAAAAGTATCACATTGAACAAGAGCAAGAAGCAACACTTTAGCCTACACATGTCTTACAATAAGATGACTTCATAAGACTACTAGTTTGTAAGTGCAATCAAGCCCTAAGTGGGTTTTGGCGTTGATGACCACCGAATTAGGGGACTAATGAGATTTACGAAGATGACATGCAGGGATTAAAATATGGAGTTGATGAACAGGTCCAAAGGCACCAAATCAAGCTAGACGGTGGTGTTTCCGGCTCGAGGTGTTTAAATTATTTTATATTTCGAATCTTGAGTTTAGGAAAAGCCGTACTACTAAGAGGGATCTTAGGATTCTCGGGTACCTGTGGACCAAGTGCTCTAAAACATCAAATCCAGACACAACACAACTCCAAGCCTGACCAGCCAGCAATTCCACCTGAATCACACCTTTTGCTGTCAGGCCTGCGCGGCAGTGCCGCGCAATGGTGCGGCAGTGCCGCGCCTACGCGGCAATGCCGCACTTAAAATCGTACCGTTGGGCCCGTGGGGTATAAATACCTATTCTACCCCTCTCCAACGGTTACTCTGGCTCACTTCATCTTCAACCTCGCGACAGCAGCCAGAAAACAGACCTCTTGCTCTCTCTCACTCCTCCATTGTTGCTCCTCCTTCCCCCAAGCAAAGATTTCGATTCCACCATCAAATCTTGAGGGAAAAGGCAGCAAACTGCTTGTGGAGGCCGGATCTACTACTTCCCCCACTCAAAAGAGCATTTGGTTCACGTTTGGCCGGAACCCTAGGGTTCTTTACTCTTGGAGCTTGCTCCTAGACGGCTAGGCGTCGCCCTTGAGCTTGCCCCCTTCGTGTGGCAGCCTTGGGAGGTTTGTAACCTCACTCTACAGCAATACATTACCCCACATCTCTAGGGTTAACTCCCTAGACTTGTGAACGAGGGAAAAAGCAAGCCGGTGGGTGTTGGTATTTGTTAACCTACAGGAATAATCCGCAAGCGAACGGATACCCGTGAGCACTTCACCCAGGAATAGGGCTTTAAATATCAAATCCACAGGGAGAAGGTGAGAGAGTATGTCGAGGTGTATAGCTAAATCCAGAGTGGCTATGAAACTAGATTAAAAGAGAGGTAAGGAGTTCTAGTAGGAAGGTCTTGTTCTCACTTCAAGTAAATCATTTGCACATTGTTCTTAAGAGGGGTTGTCATGAAGAAACTATTAATAAAGGGAATCTACGCTAACAACGCAGGGGCTCCTACGATTTCTATAAATGGGGGCAGGCATACAAAGGACTCAATGGCGTCACCACCACGATCGGCTTTAACGGTTGGTGTTTCACCCCTACTTATAGAAGGCATTCGTAATAAGCTAGTCAATCTAAGCACCATGCTTACATTAATCTAACAACTTTAACTCAAGAGCAACCAAGAATCAAAGTAATCTTATCAAAGAAATACGAACCTTAAGAACAATAGAGACAATACCACTTACTCGAATGGAAGTCGAACAATCCACAAGATCTCGAAGTCGCTCCCAATGGCACCAACTCCGGAGGAAGAAGAAGATGGAGGCGCCGACAGCTCCGGGCCTTCCTTCAACTCCGCCTCAACCGCGCTCTAATTCTCTCAACTTGAAGCTCTACTCTCAACTCTAATCTAAGGCTTCTAGTTCTACATCTTGTCTAATCTTCTACTTCTAGTTCTTGAACTAGAGCTAAAGCCGTCGACTAGAGCTGGATCTGATCTGATATGATGATGAGTTGATCTGAGATGATTGAAACCAGGGGCCTGGGGGCTTGCTTATATAGTCGGGAGGAGGTGCCACGTCTTGGACTTGGATTTCAACTCGAACTCTTCCCGTCGTCGTCGGATCAAACCGACTTAAAACACACGGTTTAGATTGCGTCTCGGAGGCGGTGGAGGAACATTCTAGAAGCGGAGATGACTTGGCCGAGGGGCCAGGCCGGTCGGCCTGAATATTAGGCCTGTCGGCCCGGGTAGGTCCCACCCGGGTCCACGGTGCGCCGTGGCTTCCTGGAGTCTTCTAGATGATGTATTTTTCGGGTGTTGGGACTCTTTGACGTCGGTGTACTCCGGAACCTTCTAGACTTTGTTCCGTTGTTGGATTATGTTGCGCTGCGTAGTCGTATTGCTCGCGAACTCGCCGCTTTTTTCCTGTTAAGTCCCTGCAAATCACAACTTTACCAAAACTCGTGGAAATCGTTAGTAGAAACCCCTAATAAGGTTATCTAATTATATTTTAGTCCTTTTCCATGTTTAGTTGACAGTTAAAAGTATACGTTAACATGTGTCAACAAAGGCAAGCTAAGCCTTGTGTGGCAACCTCAACAACGTGGACGTAGCCCAGCCTGTGGCGCGGTGAACCACGGGTCAAATCCTTGTCTCACTTGTCCTCTCTTTACTTTATTGCTTATTTGTCTTGTGAGAAAGGGCTTCGACCCGATATACTTGGTTGCTTTGGGTTTTACGCCACCTTGGAAGGTTTTACGTGGTATATTTGTGTGCTCGGAACAAGTGGGAACCTTGAGCACCAAACTCCAGCTCGTGGACTAGCTTTTGGGAGTGCTCGTTCAGTGATACGCGGCAGCCCGCCAGCCACGCGGCAGTGCCGCTCCGCCTCTGCCGAGAGAAGTGTCTCTGCTCTGCCTGGTGGTCCGTTCACGCGGCAAGCGCCGCGACTTGACGCGACAATCTTGCGCCTCCCCGTGGTAATCGACAGTCTACGTAGTTTTTAACAGGTCATTTTTGGGGTTAAGCCTATTCACCCCCTCTAGGCTTTCATCGATCCTACAAGTGGTATCGGAGCTAGGATACTTCGTATACGCTTCACCGCGTGAAGTATGGACGCCGGGAGGGATCCAACAGAGCGACAAGTCCACCGTCCCCGGGAGGAGGTGGAGGCCAGCAGCCGAAGCTTTCTTTGGTACGGCCAGCGAGAGCACCATCAAGGGTGACGCTACCGACCATGAGAGAAAGACCGCAAGACAAGCAAGGCGAAATGCTAGAAGACAAGAACTAGAGAGAAAGAAGCTTGAAGAACAAGCCGACATGAAGCTTACCGAAAAGCTTCAAAGAAAAGAGCAAAGAAAGATGATTCGTGAGGCAAGAGCTGCTAGGAGGGCAGCAAGGGAGAAGAAAAGGCAAGAAGAAGAAGCGGAGTCAAGTGAGCTATCAAGTAGCTCCGACGATGGAGATGATGATATCTCCTACAACAACAAGAAGAAGAAAGAAAGCAAGAAGGATGAGGGCAGCGTCAACAACAAGTTCGCGGCCATATCCTTTAACTATTCTTCTTACTTGACTAACCGCGATAAGAAGTCTTTCATCAATGTACCCGCGGGAAAGTTGCCCCGCTTCGATGGGACCAACTATGCCAAGTGGAAGCACTTGATGAGAGCCTATCTTAGCGCCCTTCACCCCGTCTTTGGGAGGTTGTGTGCGGTGGATTTCAGCCACCGATGAACCCCAAGGAGCCGACGAACGAAGAGCTAGCAGCTGCCCACATCAACGGCCAAGCCACAAGCATCCTCCTTAGTGCTCTTGAAGGCAATGAGTACAATAGGGTGATGAATGTCAATGAAGCAAAGAAGATTTGGGACACTCTAGTACTTGCACATGAAGGAGTAGACAAAGTAAGAAAAGCCAAGATTGACTTGTTGAAGGCCAAGCTCAACCGGTTTTGTGATCCTTGATGGAGAAGGAGCCCAAGAAATGTTTGACCTGGTTGATGGTGCTAGTTGGCAAGATTAGAGGATTTGGAGATGAGGATCTAGATGACCACACCGTTGTCAAGATCATGCTTGAGGCATACACACCTAGAAATAACATAGTGGTCACCTTGATTCATGACAAGAAGAAGTTCGAACAATTCACTCCAAATGATGTGCTTGGAAGACTACTCACCTATGACATGCAAAGAGAGGAGGCAAATGAAAGAAGAAAGCTTGGAGAGTTGCAAGCCAAGCTTGAGGGCATCAAGATCAAGGATGTGGCTCTCAAGGCAACCAAGACAAGCAAGCCAAGCTCCTCCAACAAGATGAAGGGCAGCAAGCAAGCACCTACAAGTCAAGACAAGAAAATGAAGAAGATGCAAGAAAATATTGGTGCAACCTCTTCCTCAAGTGATGATGAAGATGATGGGGCTGATTACAAGAAGATTGATGATATGGCCCTATTCATGAAGAAGTATGGGAAGGGGATGAAGGCAAATGGCTACAAGATGGTGCAACGAAGATTCCCAAACAAGAAAAAGAGAACTTGCTTCAATTGTGGCAGCACCAAACACTTTGTTGCCGATTGTCCACATGAGAACAAGAATAACAAATACAAGAGGGACAATGGCAAAGACAAGAAGCAAGACTACAAGAGAAAGGGAAGAAACATGGGTGAAGCTCACATTGGTCATGAGTGGGACTCAACAAAAGAGACAAGTGAAGATGAAGTCCATGTTGCAACATTTGCTATGCAAGAGACCTCTACACCCAAGCTCTTCAACAACATGACCGATGATGATGAAGAAGAAGATGACTCCACTCATGTTTGTCTGATGGCCAAGCATGGGAAGGTAAAATTCACACCCAAACCTTCTCCCTCTCTTAGTGATGAATCTAGTGATCTTAGTGAAAGCTCTAGTGAAGATGAATCTAGTGATGATGAAGAATATGCTAGACTCACAAAGAACCTAGATCCCAAAACTAGAGGCTTTTTGCTCAACTAATGGCGGATTTAGAAAGTACCCAAGCGAGAGTTGGCAACTAGAGATAGTTAACTTGATAGACTTGAAAAACTCTATGTTGACAACAAGGATGCTCTTGTAGCTGAGAGGAGTGAGGTGGTTTCCTTGCAAAAGAGCCTAGCCAATGAGCAAGGGGATCATGCTCTCACAAAGAAAGCTATGGTTGCCCTAAATGGGAAGTATTGTGACTTGCAAGACAAACACAAAGAGCTTGAAGCTCAATATAGCCTTCTTTGGGAGAGCAACTCACATCTCTCAACCACAAAGGATACTTCTACTCCCTCCACTAGTCAAGGTTGTGGTAAATGCTATAATGTTGATATGAATGTTTATACCACTAACCTTGCCAACATGAAAGCAATGGAGAAAGAGATCACTAGGCTCACGGCTATGGTGAGAAAAGAAGGTGAAAACAGCAAAGCAACAGTGAGCAACAAAGTTGAGGCTCCAAAGAAGCCCAACTACATTGATGAGAGAAATCCAAGAATCAAGGATGGACTTGGACACAAGCAAGGAAACAAAACCAATGGTCGAAAGTCGATCAATGGTGTTGAATGTGTCAAATTCTTGAGCAAAGGCACAATGTAGGTACAGAGAGACCTGCACGTAGCGCTGGACACAAGCCAACCCGAGCGTTCATGTCTGCCACACGCCGCAGCAAAAGTTACGCGAGGGACGCGCGGCGTGCGCCCCCCAAAAAAGGGAAGGTCACCTACACCGCCTCGCTCAGAATAGACACAAGAGGATGGTCCAAAAGGCTGTGAAGAAAGTCCAGAAGTCAGAGAATCTTGTCTGGGCTGTTCCAAAAGGCCACTCCTATCAATGGAAGGCAAAAGCAAGCAAGTTGGACTCTAACCCTTGCTTTGAAGTGAAGGCAAAACAGCAAGGGGAAGTGTTTGCAAAGTACACGGGCAATGACAAGAAGAGCTATCGCAACACCTCCATATGGGTTCCCAAAGTTCTTGTGACTAAGGTAAAAGGTCCCAAGAATCTTGGGGACCTAAACTTGTGAACTAAACTTATTTTTGCGGGCATACTCCTCCGGTGGGTCAAGTTGGGTGTTTGACGGCGGGCCGTACAAATCATATGACCGGAGAAAGGAGTATGTTCTCATCATATTCCCAAACCAATGACGATAGAAACAATATACAGTTTGGAAATGATGATGTGAGAAGTGTAATCGGTCTTGGTAACGTTGCTATCACAACCGAGCATAATATTTCGGATGTCTTACATGTTGATTCGTTGGGATACAATTTGTTGTCGGTGTTGACGCTCACTAACTCCTATTTTTATACATCAACAATTCATGGAAAAGGACTAAAATATAATTAGATAACCTTATTAGGGGTTTCTACTAATGATTTCCATGAGTTTTGGTAAAGTTGTGATTTGCGAGGACTTAACAAAAAAAGCGGCGAGAAAAATGACGTGTCACACGACCGACGTAGAACGCAACGCAATCCAACTCGAAACAAGTCTAGAAGGCTCCTGGATTACTCCCGACGCGTGAACGAAACTTGACACGAAGAAAACATCATCTAGAAGACTCCGGAAGCCACGACGCATCACGGGCCCGAGTGGGACCCACTCCGGGCGATCGGGCCCAATAATGGGGCCGATCGGCCCTGCTGATGGGCCAAGCAAGCCCAGTCTCCGGAACCTTCCTCCACCGCCTCTAAGACGCAATCTAATCCGGTCGTTTAAGGTCGGTTTGATCCGAGGGCGTCGGTGGGAGCACGAGATGGATTTAGATCCAACACCTGGCACCTCCTCTGGGCTATATAAGCAGCCCCAGGCTCCCTCCTGGGACAATGAATCAAGAATTGATCTGAAGCCTCAAGTCATCATCAAGAAGGAGATCAAGAAGAAGCCAAGACAGGAGAAGAAGAGGAGACACAAAGAGATAGGATAGCTAATTCATCGCTCTAGATCTAGAGCCTAGTTTAGATAGAAAGTCAGAGTTTAGAGAAGAGAGAGCATCTGCTCCGGTTCTGGATCTGTAAGTTACACTATGGATCAATATTATTATTGTTCTCATACACCTTTGTGCTATTTCATTACTATGTATGCAATTAGTCTACTTATACTTTATTCTAGTCATAGCATATTTGATATGATCATCATTCATGATAATTCAACGCGCTTATTCGTAGAGCTCCTAGTATATTACACGTGTGTGCTAGGTAGTAGAGAGTATGTAAGCATGGTGCTTAGATATAATTTACTTGGCGGATTCACCTTATATGCCGGGTCGTGTGGTAGATCGTAGTGGTGACAAAGACTATTGAGTCCTTTGCAATCCATCCCCCGTGTATAAGACTAGTCGATAATGGTTCTTGGGATTATCTTGTTTCGTTCCCGATTTTCTTAAGTAATCTTCGGGTGCACATTCTTATTTATGGTTTTGATATATATATGATCTTATGCTATGCCTGTCTAAACATTTTGTAGATTCTTTGTATGCTACTTAAGAACTGTCCCTTTGTCATAAATCCAATCCTAATCTTACTAGGAATTAATCTTATGCTATACTCACCACGTGTACCTCTACCCGTCTTATATACCTTATTATTATTATTATTATTATTGGCTCACCTTGTTTAAGTATATGCTAAATACTACAAAATCTCATTAGTCTTCTATCACTATCTTTAATCAAATGAATTGTTTGTCATGTCTTCCTCGTGGATTCGATATTTAAAACCCTCCCCGGGTGAAATGCTCACTGGACATCCGTAAAGCTTGCGATCTATAATTATTTCTCTGTAAGCATAACAAATACCAACAAGCATTTTCGGCGCCGTTGCTTGGGATGATTTTGATAGCTACTCTTTTGATCATTGATAGATGAATACTAAGTGTGGATTTTGCTACTTAGCATCCCTCGCTAAAACAGATTTACCCGTTTATTGTCTTTTTTTTCTATCTTATTCGTAGGGTATTAATAGGTTTGATTGTGATTCACTACACTTAGATCATCCAATCAAGTCAACCCAAGAAGCTACACCAAATTCCTGAAGCCATGCCTGAAAAGACGTTGCGAGAGTTCTCTGCTCCAAACATCAAGAACATTCGCACTGGGCCTACACTTCCAACAAATCATGAGTTTGAGCTCAAGGCAAGCCTCATCAACATGGTGCAAGCTAACCCGTTTGAAGGAAAGACACATGAAGATGCAAGCACTCATCTCCAGACTTTCATGGAGATAGGCGCCACCATCAACATCAAGAACGTTCCCAAGGACACGATCCTGCTCCGCTTATTCCCTTTCTCACTATTGGGAAGAGCGAGGCAATGGTTCTACTCCAATGAACAAAAGATAGACACATGGGAGAAATGTTCAACCTCATTCCTAGCAAAGTTTTTCCCCACAGCAAAACCAATGCCTTACGTGGAAAAATTGCCAACTTTCAACAAAGAAGGGAGAATCTATTCCGTAGGCGTGGGAACGTTTTCAAGAATACATATCGATTGCCCTCACCATAGAATGGAGGAATGGATGCTCTTACAAGGATTCTACCATGGACTAAATCAAAAACCAAGAGAGCATCTAGACGCCACCGCCGGAGGATCATTCTTATGACTCACACCGGGAAAGCCGACATACTTATGTGTAAAATATCGAAAATCAAGGCTGGACCCCGAAGAACACCCAATACCGTCATCAAAGTGAAGAAGTACAAGAAGAACAAGAAGAACTGAAGGCAAGATCAACTGGGATGGACGTGCTACTAAATTGGCTTGAGGAGCGAGCCAACTACAAGAAGGATCGACAAGCTTTACAAGACTCCATGAACGCCTCAAGAAGTTCAAGCTTGGTGGTCCACAAATCAAAGACCAACCCAAATAAAAGACCCGCAACCACGACCAACTTACGCAGGTAAGTATTCAGGTAATGACTTTAATTCGGGTAATAAATTCAAGCAACCTTCCTTACGAGAATTAATTGGAGAGCAAATTAAAATTAATGATAGTTTCTCTAAGAAGTTAATTGCTAATGATAAAATTCTGGAAGATATAAATGCTAAAATGGATAGTTTTTCTGCTATGATAAAAGAACAAGTTGCTTTTAATATCAAACTAGAATCAAAACTATCAAAATTGTCTGCTGTTATGCCTGTTGCTACTAATCATGAGCAGGTATGTAATGTTCGAACGAGAGGTGGTAAGCAAACCACCGATCCACCATACCCAACGGGCACAGCAAGACCTTTGGCTAGAACACCTACGGCACCTGCAGCCCCTGCACCACCCGTAATACCGGCCAATATTCCAGAAGACAAGGATGATGACGTAGAAGAAGTTGTGCGCCAAGAACCCACAAGACAAGACTTTCACGACACCAACTTCCTACCATATCCAAGAAGAAGTAGAAGACCTCAAATTGATGATCAATTCGGTAAATTCGTAGAGGTGATCCAGAAGCTTTATGTCAACATACCTCTACCGGGGCGCCATGCAAGTCCCAACATACGCCAAGTACATAAGAGATATCCCGAACAAGAAGAGACCGCTGCCAACAACGGATATCATCAAGTTAACGGAAGAATGTAGTGCGGCAATCCTAAACACATCACCCATCAAGAGAAAGGATCCAGGATGCCCCACTATAGAGTGCTCAATCGGAGACCAATTCTTCAACAATGCACTCGTGATCTTGGAGCAAGTGTTAGTGTGATGCCCAAAGTAGTCTTCGACAAGCTCAAGCACCCTACCTTGGTTCCAACATCAATGTGTCTACAACTAGCGTGATCAATCGGTTCGTTACCCGACGAGAATCGCCGAAATGTTCCAAAGAAGAACTGGGAGTTCTTTGTGCCGTTGACTTCGTTGTACTGGACATGCACCCGCACTCCGTGGTCTCACCGATTCTCGGGCGACCATTCTAAGCACCACCAACGCTCACATTAATGTCGTATTGGAGAAATCACATTTGAGATCAATGGAAAGGAGGAAAAGTTCGCCTTCAAACCCGGACTGAACTCGCTATCAACGCGAACATGATCGATCAAGAGAAGACGACGTCGGACGAACCATCCTCTCCGACGGAGGATGCACCGAGGACTAGAAGATTTGGAGGTCCCCGCTCGAGGACCTTAACTACGGACCCTCACCATCGTAAGTCGGTAAAAATCTAAAAATCCAAAAAATATTTTATTCCTTACATTTATTTTCTCGCAATTTAAATTCCTGCACTTTTTACATCTACCGTAAAAAAAAATTTACGCCCCATGATTAATAATTTTTTTGGAGTGAAAACCCGTATAATTACTTTTCTCGTGGTAGCATAAAAATAATTTTACTTTTTATTTATTCATTTTTATTCAGAAAATATAAAAATAATGCATCCTTACAAGTGGGACCCACATGTCATAGGGACAAAACATCAAATCACCACTTTCTTTATTCCCTTTTCTCCTCCTCCATCCATTCTCCACCAGCAAAGACTCCACTTGACCAAACAAATACTATTCTAGCGCGAATTTCAGCAATGTTTAGATGGTGGAGAGGGCACCCAGTGGGGCCCCACTTGGGGGCCGACCGCCCCACAATCAGCCGATCGGCCTCCCCTCCTTGCACTATAAAAGGGCAGCCACACCCTTGCCATTCTCATCACAAGCAACACGATTTCGGTTTCCGAGGAGAAGTAGAGCCCGAGCGAGAACTAGGAAGAGAGAAAAAAAAAAAACCCTCTAGCCAATCTTCTTTTAGTAAATACCAACCATGCTTGGAAGGTTTCTCGTGTCCCGCTCCCCTGCTAGTTCCGGACAAGCAATGAGCACTTGACACCCGAGCGACACCATCACCGACAGACTTCTCCATCACCTACAGCCTCACCTAGCCAAGGTAAAACTCTAACCTTGGACGTACACCTTCATCTACGAGGAGGAGAGGAGAGGAGCCGGTATGAAAAATTGAAAAATAGAGATTTTGTGTTAACACCCATGCTAGATAACACTTTCATGGACCATATAGGGATATTACCGGAGTTTACATTTATTTTTCAATTATTAGGCTGGTCATTTTTTTACGACACCTCTGAAAGGGGGTGCCGACTTCTTACTCTAGAGTTTCTGTGCACTTTAAATTATACTGAGGATGGGAACGGGGTAACCTTCCGGTTATTCCGTCAACCATACACCATGACCTGGAAACAACTGAAAGACCGCTTTAGGCTTCGGCGATCAAGCTCGCCCCGTAGAGGTGACCTCTACCTTGAGTGACTTTAACAGGGAAATTTTCTGGCAAGAAATTTCGGGAAAGGGCATGTTTCACCGGCCACGCACTAATGACATCCACCTCCCAACTTTAAGATTCCTGCATAAATTGATGGCCCTTGCCCTCTTCCCACGAAAGGACAACATCACCGTACGAACGTCAGAGCTGGCACTCTTATATGCCGCTGTTAAGAGAACACCCGTCTCTCCTGTTAAACCGTTAGTGGAAAACTGGCTATCACTTCCCAACCTAGTTGGGGACATAAGCTGCACTTCTCTAATCACACGAATAGCCAGTGATCTCGGCCTGCTTGGTGACGACACCACCATCATTTACATAACCACTCCACGGGAGATTATAGGGTACGATTATTTCCGGCAGGGTCGCTGGATAAGAAAGGATCAAGAGCAATACTACTACCTTCATAATAATGACGCAATCCCGCTTCCTAACCCGGGATTGGGCATATACTGCGTGCAATCTTTCTTGATACATACGCAGCCGCGACCCGGTCCGCCGTCGCCCATCCACATCAACCGAGCTTCGACGTCCCATTACAGAGGAGCTGACCAAACCCAGGAGGGCGCAGCATACCAAGCGTACGAGGGCTTCGTGCCACCGTATCCACGCCGCGCCTATCCAGGAGGACCGCTGCCCACACATGAAATGCCGGGGAAGGTAGTCATGCAAAGCATTTATGCCGGCCCGCCATTCTTTTGCGGAGTTATGAGTACCGCGACCCAAAGAATATTCCGCCCGGGTGTGCACAACAACATGCGCACCGTGATCAACACTCAGAACACCCACTCCGACCTCCTTTACAATCAACAAGAGTGGATGCAAATAAGGGGAACACAAATGATCGACATCCGTGACACGGTGGAGACTAATATTGAACAAATAGAGAGGCTCTTTGGCCATCTTGGGCATGAGTAAGTGCAACAAGCAGCTTGGGGGAGTGGTCCCCGTAAAACCACAAAATGAGGGGAAACCCCTGTTCAACACCAACACCAACCAACCGTCGGACCCTTGGGGGAAGGAGTGGCCCCCAAGGTAAGTAATTATCTATCTATTTATATTATTTCATTTTTTTTTTAAATTTTCAGCTATATATATATTTATCTTTAGGTTTGTTTAGCTAGCTAGTATAAATAAAGTTTGGTTTTAATATATATATATATAGGTGTGCCGAAAAAAAATGATGAGAACAATAATAAAAAAAAAGTGATGAATTATGCTATAAGAACATGATAGATGTTGCTCCTTCCGTGATAAATGCCTAGTTTACCATCTTTACGTCTCCCGAACATGGATATAATTGTTTAGATTCTAAAACATGCTTTGAGCTTGAGTTCGTGGGAGTATGATCTTAGATTTCAAGTCTAGGCAATTGACTGATACGATATGATAAAAGTTGAGCTACTATCTATCTTGTTCATACGTGACACTTAAATTCGGAGTATTAATCTTTGAAAATTCTAAAAATGATGAGTCTCCCCTGTATGACATAAGCCTCGATAAATAAAATAAATGCCTTGTTGAAAATATGCTAAAGTTGCTTCTGTTATATATCTCTATGCTTTCAAGAGACTTGGGCATGACAAGTAAAATATATATATATATATATATATATATATATATATATATATATATATATATATATATATATATATATGAGAGAAAAGTGAGACGAGAAAGAGGGAGAGAAATGAACAAGTGTTCTACTAGGCGAGAAGGGCCTACCTCCCTAATAAAAAGAGATGAAAAATGGACAAGTGTTCAGTATGAGTAGAGCCCACATCTCGAAAAAAGAAAAGAAAAGGAGAGAGAAGAAAGTGACAAAAGTCAATACGAGCGAGAAGAGCTCACCTCTCCAAACAAGTTGTCTTGTAACCCAAGGTTCTCTTAAATTTATTGCCATAAAGAGAGATATATTTTCGAAAACAAAAGAGGCAAAAGAAAAAGGCTAAGAAATTAAATGTTTACTCTTATTGTTGTCATACAGAACACTCTGTGCTTTTGCCTTGAAAAATCTTTTGTAAAACTCCGAGTTATAGTGAAACCACGAACTTGAGACATGGTGTTTGACTTAATTGTTCTATCTTTCAATTGTTCAAGACTCTTGTATGATAAAAACCCCATGCTCTCAAGTAGATATAAGCGAGTTTAAGATTCTCAATTTTTCATCCTACCTTGGTTGAGATTTGATTTGGTAACACACACGAGTCTTGCTAGGGACTAGCAAGAGGTAAGCTTGGGGAGTTTGTTGACGCTCACCAACTCATATTTTTATACATCAACAATTCATGGAAAAGGACTAAAATATAATTAGATAACCTTATTAGGGGTTTCTACTAATGATTTCCATGAGTTTTGGTAAAGTTGTGATTTGCGAGGGACTTAACAGAAAAAACAAAATGGAAATGACGTGTCACACGACCGACGTAACGCAACGCAAATCCAACTCGAAACAAGTCTAGAAGGCTCCGGATTACTCCCCGACGTGAACGAAACTTGACAATCAAGAAAACATCATCTAGAAGACTCCGAAGCCACGACGCATCACGGGGCCCCGAGTGGGACCCACTCGGGCCGATCGGCCCAATAATGGGGCCGATCGGCCCCGCTGACGCCAAGCAAGCCCGGTCTCGAAACCTTCCTCCACCGCCTCTAAGACGCAATCTAATCCGGGTCGTTTAAGGTCGGTTTGATCCGAGGGCGTCGGTGGGAGCACGAGATGGATTTAGATCCAACACTGCACCTCCTCCGGGCTATATAAGCAGCCCCAGGCTCCCCCCTGGGACAATGAATCAAGAATTGATCTGAAGCCTCAAGTCATCATCAAGAAGGAGATCAAGAAGAAGCCAAGATAGGAGAAGAAGAGGAGACACCAAGAGATAGGATAGCTAATTCATCGCTCTAGATCTAGAGCCTAGTTTAGATAGAAAGTCGAGTTTAGAGAAGAGAGAGCATCCGCTCCGGTTCGGATCTGTAAGTTACACTATGGATCAATATTATTATTGTTCTCATACACCTTTGTGCTATTTCATTACTATGTATGCAATTAGTCTACTTATACTTTATTCTAGTCATAGCATATTTGATATGATCATCATTCATGATAATTCAACGCGCTTTATTCGTAGAGCTCCTAGTATATTACACGTGTGTGCTAGGTAGTAGAGAGTATGTAAGCATGGTGCTTAGATATAATTTACTTGCGGATTCACCTTATATGCTTAGGGTCGTGTGGTAGATCGTAGTGGTGACAAAGACACTATTGAGTCCTTTGCAATCCATCCCCCGTGTATAAGACTAGTCGATAATGGTTCTTGGGATTATCTTGTTTTAGTTCCTGATTTTCTTAAGTAATCTTCGAGTGCACATTCTTATTTATGGTTTTGATATATATATGATCTTATGCTATGCCTGTCTAAACATTTTGTAGATTCTTTGTATGCTACTTAAGAACTGTCCCTTTGTCATAAATCCAATCCTAATCTTACTAGGAATTAATCTTATGCTATACTCACCACGTGTACCTCTACCGTCTTATATACCTTATTATTATTATTATTATTATTGGCTCACCTTGTTTAAGTATATGCTAAATACTACAAAATCTCATTAGTCTTCTATCACTATCTTTAATCAAATGAATTGTTTGTCATGTCTTCCTCGTGGATTCGATATTTAAAACCCTCCCGGGTGAAATGCTCACTTTGGACATCCGTGCGCTTGCGGATCTATAATTATTTCTCTGTAAGCATAACAAATACCAACAATCGGTCTCACAATTGTGTGAGAAAGGCTACAATTGTCTCTTTAGGATGTTGGTGTGGAAGTCTTTCAAGAGAAGGATTCCTCTGTTGTCTTTACTGAGGCAAACTCAAGAATAAGCTTTACTTAGTTGATTTCAACAAAAGTGAGGCTAAGCTTGATACTTGTCTAATGGCAAAATCTAGCATGGGCTGGTTATGGCATCGCCGTCTAGCACATGTTGGCATGAGGAACTTGGCCAAACTGCAGAAAAGACAACCATATCATTGGACTAACAAATGTTGATTTTGATAAAGACAGGATATGTGGGCCTTGCCAAGCCGGGGAAGCAAGTAGGTGCACCTCACCCACCAAAGAGCGTGATGACCACTACTCAACCATTGGAGTTGATACACATGGATCTCTTTGGACCGGTGGCCTACCTTAGCATCGGGGTA
Source organism: Hyparrhenia diplandra (assembly GCA_015847255.1). Classification (NCBI taxonomy): domain Eukaryota; kingdom Viridiplantae; phylum Streptophyta; class Magnoliopsida; order Poales; family Poaceae; genus Hyparrhenia; species Hyparrhenia diplandra. The sequence continues at coordinate 34,936 of JADLZK010010859.1, read as the reverse complement.
ACAAATATGGACTTGTTATTGTTGATGATTACTCTCACTTCACTTGGGTTTTCTTTGTCTTTGATAAGTGTTAGGTACAAGAGAAGGTGAAAACCTTCATCAAGAGGGCACAAAGAGAATTTGATCTTCCCGTCAAGAGAATAAGAAGTGACAATGGGACCGAATTCAAGAATACCCAAGTTGAAGAGTATCTTGATGAAGAGGGCATCAAGCATGAGTTCTCAAATGCATATACCTCTCAACAAAATGGTGTAGTAGAGAGGAAGAACCGTACACTCATAGAGATGGCAAGGACAATGCTTGATGAGTACAAGACTTGGACATCTTTTGGTGTGAAGCAATCAACACCGCATGTCATGCCATCAACCGCCTATACTTACACAAGAAACTCAAGAAGACTTCATATGAGCTCCTAACCGGTAAAAAGCCTAAGGTGTCATACTTTAGGGTGTTTGGGTGCAAGTGTTTCTTCTGAACAAAAGGCCCCGAACCTCTAAGTTTGCACCTAAAGTTGATGAAGGTTTTCTTCTTGGTTATGGATCAAATGAGCATGCCTATCGTGTTTTCAACCAAACCACCGGTAGGGTTGAAATTACTATAGATGTGACATTTGATGAATCTAATGGCTCTCAAGTAGAGCAAGTTGATCAAAGTGTTGTAGGAAAGGAGGATCCACCTTATGAGGCAATCAAGCAATTGGCTATAGGTGACATAAGACCTCAAGAAAATCAAGCAAATGAAGAGGAGGATCCACCCATTGTTCTTTGCACAAGATTCCGCCGACGTACTCAATGACCAAGTGCGATTACACGCTGCTGGAAGTGGGCAGTAGCGGCGGTCTCACCACCTACGCGCGATGCCGCGCCAACTACCTCGGCAATGACCGATCCACCTGCATCACCTGTTCAACCACTTGATCTTGCTCCAATTCTTGAAGCTGATGATGAATATGATGAAGATCAAGAAGAACAAGCCGGGCGTTGATCACCCACGACTACGACAAACGGTTCAACGGGATCATCCCGCTGACAACATCCTTGGGAGTCTTCAAAAGGGAGTTACCACTCGATCTCATCGAGCTGCTTTCTGCCAACATTTCTCTTTTGTTTCTTCTTTGGAACCGCAGAAAGTAGATGATGCTCTCAAGGATCCGGATTGGGTGTTGGCAATGCAAGAAGAGCTCAACAACTTCAAAAGAAATGAAGTTTGGGAGCTGGTGGAAAGACCCAAGACGAACATCATTGGCACCAAGTGGGTCTTCCGCAACAAGCAAGATGAAGATGGGTTGGTGACAAGAAACAAGGCAAGATTGGTTGCTCAAGGCTTCACTCAAGTAGAGGGCTTGGACTTCGATGAGACGTATGCACCGGTGGCAAGACTAGAAGCAATTAGCATTCTTCTAGCCTTTGCTGCCCATCATGACTTCAAGCTGTACCAAATGGATATCAGAGTGCATTCCTCAATGGCCCACTACAAGAGGAAGTATATGTTGAGCAACCACCCGGTTTTGAAGACCCCAAGTTTCCCAACTACGTCTACAAGCTCCATAAGGCGCTCTATGGGCTTAAGCAAGCACCTAGAGCATAGTATGAATGCCTTAAGGAATTCTTGCTCAAACAAGGCTTTGATATAGGCAAAGCTGATCCTACTCTCTTCACTCATAAAGTTAGCAATGATATATTTGTATGCCAAATATATGTCGATGACATAATATTTGGTAGCACTAACAATGTGTATGTTGAGCAATTTAGTAGGACAATGATCAAGAGGTTCGAGATGTCCATGATGGGTGAGTGAAGTACTTCCTCGGGTTTCAAGTCAAGCAAATGGAGGAAGGAACATTCATATGCCAAACCAAGTACACCCATGACATGCTAAAGAAGTTTGATATGGCAAATGCTAAGCCAATCAAAACTCCAATGCCAAGCAATGGACATCTTGATCTTGATGAGAAGGGTCCAGCCGTGGACATGAAGGTATATCGCTCCATGATTGGATCCTTGCTTTACCTTTGTGCATCTAGGCCGGACATAATGCTTAGTGTGTGTATGTGTGCTCGTTTTTTCAAGCCAATCCGGAGGAATGTCACAATGTGGCTGTTAAGAGAATCTTGAGATATTTAGTACTCACACCTAACCTTGGCTTGTGGTATCCCAAGGGTTCCAAGTTCAATCTACTTGGCTATTCGATTCTCACTATGCCGGTTGCAAAGTAGATCGAAAAAAAGCACTTCGGGGACATGTCAATTTCTTGGGCGTTCCTTAGTGTCTTGGAGTTCTAAGAAGCAAAATTGTGTAGCCCTTTCCACCGCCGAGGCCGAGTATGTTGCGGCCGGTGCATGCTTTGCTCAACTACTTTGGATGAAGCAAACCTTAAAAGATTACGGATGTCATTTCACAAAGATACCTCTTCTTTGTGACAACGAGAGTGCCATCAAACTCGCAAATAACCCCGTAGCACACTCTAGAACAAAACACATAGACATCCGTCATCACTTCTTGAGAGACCATGAACTCAAAGGAGATATCGCAATTCGCCATGTGAGCACCGAAAAGCAACTAGCCGATATCTTCACCAAGCCTCTCGATGAGTCAAGGTTTTGTGCTTTGCGTAGTGAGCTAAATATTCTCGATTCTCGTAACTTGATTTGAATTCAAGCACACATACAATCTGTTTGAGACACTAGATCGACATAGGAAAAGGTTGTGAAAACTTTCATATTGTGTTTCAAAAGGATTTCAAATTCTAATCCGAAATTCAATGCCATAGTTACTGTACTCGATGATCTGTTTCTGGCAATGAATTTTTGGTGTCCCTGTGACCAAAGCTGAAGAGAAATAAGTCAAAAGTGGCAATATATATGCAGGACAGCAGGCTGGTGTGGCGATGCAGCGTGCTTTCTGCGGCGGCGGTGCCGCGTAAACGCACGGCGATTACCAGCGTACCAGCCAGCGGCGATGCCGCGCCTAGGGTTTCGGTCTTCTTACGTCCGAACCGTTTTTGGGCCAAATTTTCTTCTTTCCTTTTCTACCCCCCCAATCGGTTTTCTATCTCCTCCCTGACCCGACGCCCGCCGCGCGCTCCTCTCTTTCTCTCTCTCACGCGAGTGAGACCCGAAGCGCCGCCCTCCCTCTGCCCTGCGCCGCCGCCCGCGGGCTGCCGCCGCCCGGCGATGCCGCCCGCCCGCGCCCCCGCCGGAGTTCCTGCTCGTCTCCGGCCGGCCGGGCTCTCTCTCTCTCCGAGCCCCTGCTCTTCTCTTCTCCTCACTCCCGCGAGGTCAACGGCAAGGTAAACCTAACCCTAGGCTGTGGAGAACTTGCCCGATCTACGCAATGTGCAACAATTTTTCATGGATTTCGATTTCTAAGTGTTGTATGAACCCCAGTAGCTTTGATGATTGGAATCGACCAATTTCACTTTTCTATGGTTTAGGTAATTTAGGGGAGGCGCGGCAATGCAGCCCCAAAATAGAACATAAGCGTTCTTAGCTGCTTCAAACAACAAATATCCCTTAAATTGCTTGAGTCTTTGATCTGTGAAATTGATTGACTCCAAACTTTGAAGAAATTTCACTTAGGTTCTTACTAATCTTTTGAATCCATGGAATTTTTTGCACTTGCTCGATTTGTATCTGAAATTGTGATAGTCAAGTGATGCATGCTAAGTAAATGCATTAGAAAGATTATTAAAATAAATTTAGATGACATTTGAGCAAAGGGAGCGGCAATGCCGCGAGCATGACACGGCAACGATCTTGCGCTTGCTTGGCAGCGATGCCGTGCCTCTGCTAAGCGCGATCTTGCCGCGCCCCGTGCTCGATCCCGGGCGACTTGCTCAAAATCATCAAAATTTATTTTTCTAACCCTTCCACTTGCATAGATTTGGTCATTCCACTTCCTATTCTTGACAGTTTCTAATCAAACTCTAAATCTTCCATAGATGGATCCTGGAGGTGATCCCCATGGTAAGAGAAAGATGAGGGTCATGGCAGTTGAAAGGAGAGGGCGTGGAAGAAAGAACCCGAAAGAGAGGAGCAGGTGACAGCAGTAGTGGGGCAGCTGAACTCACAGAGGAGCAACAGCAGCAGTATGGGTACACCATTGTGCCCCCTGGTGAGCAAGGCACCCCTGAGCACCTGTCTGTGTATGACAGCAGCTACATGCAGCAGGTGGAGGGTGTGTTTGAGATGGCAGCACCTGTCAATGATTCACCTATTCCAGTGGTGAGCTATCTCAAGAAGCAAAGGGAGGTTGCAGATGCTAGGGCGTGAATGTCTATCTTGATGAGCGCATATGAAGGCATTGATGAGAGATTTTGGGCAGCATTTCACTCCAACTTCTATTTGACTGTCCTCTTTCACTCTACCAAGAGCAAGATCACAACCATGCATTATATTGATTTTGAGAGGATGGCAGACAAGGAGGAGGAGGCCTTCAATGAAGCAATTGAAGCTTGTGAGAAGTTTGAGCTGACAGATATCATGTCTTTCAAGCATGATTGGAATGAGGAGATACTTAGTCAGTTCCATGCCACTTACTCTTTGGGACGGGCCGTCGACACCATCCACCGGATGACCAAACGGGGAGGCATTATAGAGTTGACTTTGTCACATTCTGTCAGATACTTGGCTTCGGGGCTGATCACAGAGAGTACACAGATATACATGAGATTGACCCCATTGAGGCCAAGGCCATCAGAGATTGCTGGGCAGATCCACAGCTACTTGGAAAGAGAAAGGGGTTGAAGGACTTCTTCTATGTGATGAACAACCTCTGCAGATGCACCATTGATCCTAAGGATGGGGCAGCCTCTGATGTGAATGGCTATGCTAGGAATTTGCTTGCTCATTTCAGAAATGATGAAACTTTCAATGTTGGGAAGTTCATTTGGAGGCAGCTAGCTAATGCCATGGATGATGCTAGGAGGAATCTGCCATATGCTCCTTACATTATGTTTATGATTGAGAGGGTATCTGGGAATATCTATCCCAAGGACTGCTTCCACACTGTCTACAACATTGAGAAGACCCATGGCTTGGATGGTGGGAAGACCAAATTGGCGAGCGGACCCTCGGCCAGAGGCACCTCGGTGGCGAGAGGACTTAGAGGAGCCCTCTAGCTCTAGGCCCAGGAGACACAGCAAGTCTCGATCCAAGGTGAAGAAGTGGATCAAGGCTATATTTGGGCACTGCACATACGCATCTCAGCAGACCTACGAGCTACGTAGGGAGGTGAGACAGGCCTTCAAGAGTGTCAGGGAGAAGCAAGGACTCCTAGTTCCTCCGTCTATCCCTAGACCACCACGATCGACCTCCCGAGCTTTCGGCCACCGCAGCTCGGTCGAGGAGTTGTCGGATATCCTTGGGAGCCTTTCTCGGCCAGCCAGCTCGACGTTCCACTCGTCGCTCCACACGAGACCGGCGCGATTATCTCGAGAGGAGGACGAGGACCACGGCTTCTAGTCGTGAGGACACCCGGCGAGGAGTGACTCCGCTCTCTCTTCTTCTCTTTTCTATGATCTTTTTGGTGCTTGGCGCCAAAGGGGAGAAAATTAGAAGAAATGAGGGGGGTCAAACTTTTTCGACGCCCTGGACGCTTCGAGGAGGATGTGATGTTGCAGCAGTCGTTTCTTCAGAGTTTAGTTTCGTTGAGAGTAGCTTGTTAGGTGTGAGTTTGAGAGAAACTCTATTTTATGTAATAATGCCACCTATAACTTGTTACTTCTCAGATTTGGTCGCTTGTTTGCTTAAACTCTGTTTTTCATATAATCTGCCGCAAGTTTAGTTTATATAGAATGTCGTTTATCTTTGTGAATGCTTTGTTGATTGTCTATTCTGTGCCGATAGGCGCGGCGATGCCGCACCACTGGCGCCGGCGATCGCTGCACATCGCGCGCATGACAGACACCTCCTTTGTGCTCGATTACTTTTTGTTGTCATATGCATCACGGATATATCTTATGACACTCTCTTGAGCACCCCACAGCAACCATGGATGTAGGGGGAGGCCTTGCACACCTTCTAAATGTATAACTTGACTTTCATGTCTAAATTGAGAATTCAAAACTCACTTATACATTTAGGGGAGGTCTCCCTGCACCTAAATATGTGAAACAGACCTTTCATGTCAATATTAAGATTTCAAGACTCACTCACATATTTAGGGAGGTTCCTACATCCTTGGTCTTCGTAATCTAAGTTTGACTTTACACCTTATGTAAGCTCTAATTTGGTTGTCATCAATCACCAAAAAGGGGAGATTGTAAGTGCAATCAAGCCCTAAGTGGGTTTTTGGCGTTGATGACCACCGAATTAGGGACTAATGAGATTCTGAAGATGACATGCGAGGGGATTAAAATATGGAGTTGATGAACAGGTCCAAAGGCACCAAATCAAGCTAGGCGGTGGTGTTTCCGGCTCGAGGTGTTTAAATTATTTTATATTTCGAATCTTGAGTTTAGGAAAAGCCGTACTACTAAGAGGGATCTTAGGATTCTCGGGTACTGTGGACCAAGTGCTCTAAAACATCAAATCCGGACACAACACAACTCCAAGCCCGACCGGCCGGCAATTCCACCTGAATCACACCTTTGTGTCATGGGGCTGCGCGGCGGCGATGCTTGCGCAAGAATGGTGCGTGCGGCGCCCTCTGTAGCGCGATCTTGCGGCGTGTCGATCTTGGCGATGCGCGCGCAAAATCGCACCGTTGGGCCCGTGGGGTATAAATACCTATTCTACCCCTCTCCAACGGTTACTGCGCTCACTTCATCTTCAACCTCGCGACGGCAGCCGAAAACAGACCTCTTGCTCTCTCTCACTCCTCCATTGTTGCTCCTCCTTCCCCAAGCAAAGATTTCGATTCCACCATCAAATCTTGAGGGAAAAGGCAACAAACCGCTTGTGGAGGCCGGATCTACTACTTCCCCACTCAAAAGAGCATTTGGTTCACGTTTGGCCGGAACCCTAGGTTCTTTACTCTTGGAGCTTGCTCCTAGACGGCTAGGCGTCGCCCTTGAGCTTGCCCCCCTTCGTGTGGCAGCCTTGGGAGGTTTGTAACCTCACTCTACAAACAATACATTACCCCACATCTCTAGGGTTAACTCCTAGACTTATGAACGAGGAACAAGTGGGAACCTTGAGCACCAAACTCCAGGCTCGTGGACTAGCTTTTGGGAGTGCTCGGTTCAGTGTCTGTGGCGGTGCCGCTCGCCCACGCCAGCGATTACGCCGCCGCTGGCCGAGAGAAGTGTCTCTGTCTCTGCATGCTGTTTGGTCCGGTTCATGCGGCGGTGCAGCGACTTTACTTGCGGCGGTGCCGCGCCTCTGTGTAATCTTGACAGTCTATAGAAGTTTTTAACAGGTCATTTTTGGGGTTAAGCCTATTCACCCCCCTCTAGGCTTCCATCGGATCCTACATAGTTAAATACCCGTGCGTTGCTATGGGATAATTTAAATTTTATATAAAATCATAGATCGCATGATAAGATAATGGTACTATGAAAATAAACAATAATATTGAAGTAACATTTAATCCAAACATGTACATATGATTTTACATTCATATATTATATATATAACATCTCCATGTAGTGTTTGATAGACCATTTAGAAGTACCTAGGAATATCAACGGATATTGGCGTTAGTTAAATAATATTTTACAATATAAAATAAATTATGTCGAGGGTGAAAATAATTGGCCCACGAACATGTGCGGTCCAAGAAGGACGAAGCGGCCCATTTACCCCCCGAGGGGGTCTGGCCCAAAACCAACACCGGGCCAAATGACCCGGTCGCATCTCGGGTTGCGAGGCCAGCGGAAAGGAGGACATAAACCGCTGGACACCTGATCTACAAAGCTTGGAGGAATCAACAAGCATACCACCTTTACGGTTTTACCCACAGAACAGCCCATGACGGCCCCTCTATGCACACTCGTCGAAGGACTCAACACGCCCGGTCGATCAAGGGCTTATAACCCACAGTTTGGCCCGCAGTGGCCTAGGGGAACACAGGAGTAACCCAATACGGATGTTGTTGGAGTCATTAAAAACATGGAGAAGAAGGACCAAAGGCGACCATCATACTGGGCTTGATGAAACCCGGTCCACAACCTGGCTCATCCAACCTCAACCAGAGGTGCTCTGATTTAGCAAACCGAGATCTTGAGCCACAAAATAAACGGGTCCCACATGAGGTATTGAGAAGCGAAACTCTAAGGGCTCGTTTATCAAGTGATCGGAAGGGGCATGAGAATCGGAGGTGGGAGTTTGAGGAGGGAATAAAGCGTGGGGGTTTGATTTCTAGTCTCAATTCTTTGTTTGGTATGTGTTAGGAATTGATAGAGGAGTTAAAAATAGAATTAGACTCCATTTGTTTGGTACGTGAGCTTAGGCATGGGAATTGACAACATCATTACTAATTTTAGTCTTTGTGCCTTGAACTCCCTGCCGAGGGTCCCTACGGGGAATAGATCGGTAGGGAGTTCGGCCCCTCAACGCCCTTTTCCTCATCCCGCTACAACTCCCTATCCCACGAAACAAACAACAGTGTTTAAGTCTCCTCCTCTTCGACTCCCATTCCCTCCATCAATTCCACCAACCAAACGATCCCTAAGAGCAACTCCAAGAATAGCCCCAAATCGGGTCCCCCACTTTTTATTTAGGTGCCCAAACCTACTCTTGTTGGCCCAACAAACTTCTTTTACTCCAAGACCACCGTCCAAAATTAGGCCCCAAAATATATATTACCACACAATGACATATGGGACCCACACGTCATTGTGTTACATGCTTCTTCCTCATCCTTCTCGTGCTTGACCTCTCGCCGTCACGAGCTCTCATGGCTATTAGCGACGCCTTGGTCGACCGCCGCCGGCCGGTCAGCGTCTTCGCCCATTGCGGTCCCCAGCGCTCCTTGCGACTTCGAGTCCGCCCAGCCGCTCACCGGCGTAGGTCGGTCGGCGTCGCGAGCTTGCGGCCGCCATAGGCGGGTTCCACGGCTCCCGCATGGCTCGCCCGCTGCGAACCCGATCCAGATCCGGTTCGTCCAGTAGCCCATCCCGCCGGTGGCGGCGCCATGGCTAGGACGAGGTCTCGGCCGGGCGGGGCTAAGCCGGGGAGAAGCCGTGTCGAGGCGGGGCCGTCACCGGGGAGAAGAACTGCGGTGGGGACCGGTCCCGGGGAAAATTAGGGGCGGTGGGTGACCCAACAAATTTGTTGGGCCGAGGGTAATTTTTGTTGGCCCAACAAATTTCGGGTCCCTAGTAGGGGTCCCTCGGAGTTGAAATTTTGGCCCGAGCATCTAAATTTAGCTATTGGGGCTGAAGCAGAGCCTGCTCGAGTTGCTTGAGCTGCAGCGTGAGAAATTTGGGCACCGGGTGTTCAGTTGCCATGCATACCCAAAAAGTGAACCCAAAAAGTCTTCTGATCTGGTCACATCGAATCTTTTAACGCATATTTGGAGCATTAAATGTCGGTAAATAAGAAAACTAATTGCTTGCTTGATTTGGTGAAAAGTGCGAGAGCGAATCTTTTGAGTATAGTTAGTTCATAATTAGGCAATAATTACCAAATACAAAAACGAAGTGTCTTCTGATGCAGCCAACCCAAAAAAATATTTCACCAACTAAACACACCCTAAATCGTTGGGGCCCATAATAGTCCTCCCCGTCTGGCTCATTCGCGCGAGAAATCCCCTTTCTTCTCCCTCAATCTTCCGTGCTGTAGCAATCCTTGTCCAAATAAAATCGTTCCTCCAGATCTTGTGCGGCAGTGGCATGGCGATGCAGTTGGTGGCAGCGGTCCTCGGAGATGGCGATGGAGCTCCGCCATGGCCCGAGCCCCGGCCGACCTCGTTGCTTCAGTGCGGCCTCAACTCAAATGATGACGCTGTGAGCAGCAGCTCCATGAGCGCTTGAGCAGGAAGCCCCACCCGCAAGGTGCGTGCCCGCACGCCAATTGGTTCTTGCTTCTTCTAAATCCCTGACGCATGGATCTTGCTTCTTCTAAATCCTTACGCATGGATCTTGCTTCTCCAAATCTATGTTGCACGACATGAAGATTGGCCACGAAGATGTTGTGCCGATGCAGCCAGCCGTCCAGGTGATGGCCTGTTCTTGACTGCGCCTGTGTCGTCCCGGGCGGCAGGTCGCGGCGGCCGGGCGGCACCTCGCGCGGGCGCCCCTCCACGCTGGGTGGCTCCTCGCGCGGGCGACCCTCCGTGCCGGTGGTGCTCCTCGCGTGGCCGCCCCTGTTCCCCATCCCCGGCGCGGCCCCAGCCCGATGCGGAAGCTCCCGGCGCGGCCTGATTCCCTGGAGACCGAGCACCACCAGGTGTGCCAACCCCTTCTCTTCTTCCTTTCCTGCTTTGCTAAACCGAGCACCCAAACCCTCCACCGATCCGCCATTGCCGTGGTCTGGGACAAAATGTTACTTAGGGGAATCAATTAATCATGGCTGTTGTGTAGTGTGCTATCTTGTTCTGGTTAAAAAAACTCCTAAGGGAAAGGATGACAGATAATGCTCTGCTGTGTGCAATTTCATGGTCTTATAGTGCAATAATTTATTTGTTCTTTGATTAGTTAATCACTTAAGATCTTCCTTCCATTCTACTCAATATGTGTAAGTATCGTTTTTAGAACTCAAATTCCCAGTCCTGTACATTTACCTTCTATTATTGTATGGATGGGTTGTAGATGCATACTAAGTAGCAATTCATGTGTGTGAAATGCTTTGGAATTATCCCTTGTGCTTTGGATTCAGCTAGGACTAACAGCTGCAGGGCTTGGTTCAGTAAACAAATGATGTAGTTATTAGAGACAAATAAAGAAGCACATGCATGATTATAAACACACAGATCCATCGACACTTCCAAAGTTAGCATATCTATTCTAAACTTTTCTTATAAAATCCACTCCATTTAAGTTTATTGTTAATTCAGATAAACAAGCATGCATTCACTATGCTTTTTTTTTGTGTGTGGATTTGCCTAGGAAAGACATTTCGATCTATGAAAACCAGCATAGTTCCACATAGTGCACCAATAGAAGGGATGAGGGCTTGGTTTCTATGTTTGAGCACAACAAACATTTCAAAATCATTTGGTTATTTCTTAACAGTACTGTGTATCTACAATGGTCTCATTGAAAGCAAAAGAAACTTCTCTCAATGGAATGCAACAATGGACTTTGAGAGTTTTGAATGGAATGAAACCTTTAACATTGCCATAAATAAGTTTAGTTGCTTCTACTATGGGGATAAGTGCGAAATAGACATTTACTGATCTTTGAGACTTTTTTTATTCATGATACACATACGAGAAACCGCAACAGTTCAGTCCAGTGCTCCCTGTCCCTCAAATTGTCTTTAACTCAGTAATTTGACTGCTTGAATTTGTCATGTACTCATGTGTATTAGCCTTTATTGTATAATGAATTTGTCTGCTTAGTAATGAGGCATTCGAGATTGTAAACTAATATACCTTTATTAGACATTCTTGCTCTAAACTGAAAATAATATACCTGATCATTTTGGTGTGTAATGTTGTGGTTTAATTTACATAAAAAACTAACAGTGATGACACTTCTTTAGAGCAGATCAAGCAATAGAGCAGATCAAACAGACCCTGATGGTGTTTGCTACTATTAAATAACTATAAGTACTGCAACCACTAATTAGATAAACCTGATATTAGCTCCGTATTCTTATTATTGCAGGTTGAGTTCCTATGGAGCCAGTCCATATTTTCATCCATTCCTTTTGCTGTATCTTCATCTGCAATAAAATTGAAAGGGAGTATCAACCCTAACATAAGTACTGTCTCCACCGTATCCCATACTTTTGTATAGCTCTTTTTGGTTTTAAAGTGACACAAATCAACACCACCATATCTATTGAATGGGGAGTGTCAACACGACCTTGACTATTCGTCTTATCCCATTCACAATGTTTTTTGTTTATTTCACTACTTTGATCGTTCATTGTTGTGTGCTGGTCTATCTCCCTCTGCCTCTTGTGCTCATTCCAAACCACATCTGCTAGTGGCACTAAAGTCATAGGGTTTTGATTAATTTCAACGAATCTTATGGAAAAGTTGCAAACATACGACCATTGTGTGAGAAAATGAAACCTACCCCCATGGGGTGTATTTGTAAGGTCCCCAAAAGGTACTTTCGATCACTTGTCCGCCCACGCGTTCCCATCAATACAACCTGTCAATTAGGATATACCATTCTTTCAAGGCATCTTCTCAGGACAGCACCGGTAAAAAAAGTTTCTAAGTTAGGGTGATAAGGTATAGGTGAATCTGAAACCAGAGATTACCTTTGGGCCGCACAAGAATGATATATCGATGTTATAGCTTCTTAGTGTTGTTTTTGCTGTTCACCTTTGGAGCTGTTTGACATAGGTTACACATAATTTATACTGAGTTCGACCATATAGATAGACTTCTAATTTAACACAAACACATGTAGATCACATACCCCTTCTTCGATGTTGTCAACTTGAAACCCCCAGATCACCAATCGATTCACAAGAATGATCTATCTTTGTTGTAGCTCCTTACGGTTCCTCTTACTGATCACCTGAGATAATAGTACCAAATGAATGTGCAAGTCCTACTAATTCTTTACGTTAGTAGAAAGCAAGTAGATTGGCAAAAAAACAACTCACTCCAAGTTCTTTACGAAACTGATAGTCACCTTGTCAACAACACAGTACCGTCCTAGAACAATATGCTGGTTGTAGCTAGTGTGATCTACAACAGAACTTATGAATGTTTCTGATGGTTTATTCGTGACATTCTAGAAAATTTGCTTCAGAATCTAACCTGTTAAGTTTCAAAGGACTTATGAATTCTGGCGTAAAAGAATTCATAAAGAAAATTTGCTTCAGAATCTAACCTGTCAAGTCATGCTTTTGGGGTTGGTTTCAGGTAAGCAAGCCCTTTACGACTTAGGAGATTTTTACTCATGATGCCTGCTGAAGTTTAAACAAGTGTTTGAGTTATTCTGAAACTTGTTGATCTTATGTTGAACAGTTGCTTGTATCTTCAACTTCTGTGTCGACATGCTGATAACCTATCAAAGGAAGATATTTCAGAAGTTTTCCTAAGGAAGAAAGTGAAGAAGTAGGTTTTCAAGATCCCACCTGCAGTCTGTATCCCATTATTTGGCTCCTTGCATTCTGATTGTTTAAATAATTATTCCTATTTATGCAAATCCTAGAATTGGCATTACAAGTGAAGATTTGAAGAATACAATAGAGAAGACATTGGGTGGTGCTGGAGTAGCTCTTTCATCCCCAAGACTTGTGATTCCTGCTGTGATTTTTGGAACTTAACAGGTTAGATTCTGAAGCAATGGAACTATGTCCTGATTCTGAAGCCGAATCTAACCTGTGATTTTCATCTGATGGATTAATGCATAGGGCTGTTTTGTATAACCCCTCTTTTTGTAGGTTTGCTACTCATATAGTTCAAGTGTTTGTGTCTAGATTGTCATCAAAGATACAATAAAAAATATTGATTGATGGACTGATCAGATGATGTGATGTATTTATTGTTTTTTGTGTGAAATTATGAACGTCGATTCGAAGAGTTGCATTCTTTCCATAGTATTTTTATAAACATGAACTGAAGTCTCTCCCTCTAATTTCTTTATGAATTTTGACAGATCAAATCGGAGCACATACCCGGCGATTGATCGAACAGCAACGTTGGCGGCGGCCGCGAGTTTGAACTTGGCCGGGGGCAATAGATGCCGGGCTACGTTGATCTCACGGATCAGATGGCGTGGAGGCATGGACAGCGGAGCAGGTTGACGTCGCGGCTCAGATCGAAGTCGAGGACTGCTCCGGCTCGGTGTAGATCGAAATCGTGGATGGATTAGCAGGTGGAATGTCGCGGCGTCGAACGTTAGCGAGGACGGCGGCTTCTCGTAGCGGAGGTATTCCTTCTAGAGAGTATGGGAGAGTTGGATCGCCGATGTTTTTACCGCGATCACAGCTTCATCTACGTAAGGAGAGGAGGATTATTGCATGACCGGTGCATGTTATTTTCTATATTTATCTTGCATGATTCCATATTTGTTATTTTTCTATTTCTATCTTGCATGACCGGTGCATGTTATTTTCTATATTTATCTTGCATGTCCGACACACCTTTCCTTTCCTAAATAATCGCACGGGGAGGAAGTTTTGGTTCGACGAAGGCTTCGTCGCACGGGGGCGAGGCGACGAAGGTGATATTTTTTACCGCACCAAAAAAGTCTTACCTTCATCCTTTTTAGTTAGTAAAGATACGGACAAGGTCTTTGTGAAATCCCTAGTAACCCCAGCCAGGACCTCCGCAGCTAGGTAAGAGGCTCCATCGAACACACCTAATTATGATGTCTCCAAATTGTCCATTCACCAAGGATGATGAGGGTGTTGAACCCTTTATTTGTTAGTTCCTTGCAGAAGATCATAAAAGCAAAAACAAATTCTCAAACCACTTAGAGGACCATTTATTTGTCAGTTCCTTGGTAGAAGCCAGGGCACTGCAACTGCTCATATATCGCTGGAAGTCATGGTATAAAAGGTAGACCTTAATATCTGCAAGGAACAAGATGATATGGTTTCAAAAGATCAACAAGAAAATTAAACAAGCGGCCATTATGTAGTTATATATGATAAGCTGTGCACAAGACAAAAACCGCATTTGCATGTAAAATACAAGTTAAAATGGAAGTTGCAGGAAGTTTTCCAGCTGCATTCATAAAGAGCATAGTATACTCTTGTTAAGTATTAGGATGAATTCCTATCTGAAAGAAGCATAAACTTCAGTTCAACTAGTTACCGATTGACATAAAGTAACAACTAACATAAAAAAATAACACAAAATGGGTGAATAACCTGTGGACCAAGAAGTACAGTATGTCATTTGCCATAAGGCAGCACCTATCAAGATAATCTTTTCTTTTTTTTGTAAACCAGAAACAGTCTTCGGCCCACAGAAAAGAACTAAATACTAGCTAATGTTAATCACCAAAGACTGCAATGGATAACAGGTTCTGAACATAAACCATGGTGTATGCTAAAATGGAACATAGATCCCAGTAAATACCTAATGAAAATATCATACACAACAATCTATTTGTTTTTGACAAAGGCAAGGAACCTTTGGTTTAAACTTTTCTTAGCAAATTTCTCAAATCTCATCTGAACATCGTAATGTTTGAGAACTTTTTTTAGGAGACATTCCTGCAATAGTCAAATACTCAAATGATGCCTTAGTTAGAATCTTACAGAATCTTAAGCAACAAGTCAGTGTAGATCATTAAAAATGAAAGTGACCAAACCAGAGAAAAACAACTGAGTAAATTCCTATATTATTAAAAAAGGGGAAAAGTTATCTACTATTTTTGCAAGGGTTGCAAGGTAAGTGCAGCTCTATTTTTGCAAGGGTTGCAAGGTAAGTGCAGCTCTAATAAAGCCTGCTACTCATTAAATATAATTCACAGTACCATATGAATTAATCAAAAAATGGAACCAAATATTTCATACCTCCAATAACTTCCTTTCCAATTCAAGCTGTTCATACAAGAAGTTGCGATCAGTATTAGCCTGAGAGCCATACAAACTAAGAAATAGCAATTCAATAGTGGAAGGATGTTTTTCATTCAAATTTGTGCTCGCAACTCTGCTCATCAAAGTCATGTCATCATGTTGTATTGTCGTAGCAGTTAGTATGCTTCAATTATCTTGCCTTAAGCCCTTAACTAGCTCTTGTAACCTTAGGAAGATCACTTTGGTATTGAACTAATAATAACTTGTGCTGTAAGCGTCCTTGTAGACATGCTTTCTCAAATGTATAAACTGACTCCTACTGGTGTAACAATTTCTAACGCTTTGAGTGAAAATACCACATTGAAACAGTGACAAGAGGCGTACACTCAGTGTACACATGTTTTAAATTCAGCTGATTTCACCATCAGGCTGAGGAACAGGTCTTCAACTCAAGAGTACAAATTCAGTAAAAATAGTTTCTTCAGAAAACAAATGAAGGCTACTGTTCTAAAAAAAAAATAAAGGCTAAGGATACAGAGGATGACCCTTACTGCAATGATTCCCCTCAAACTTATTCTTCACGAAATATCAAACTTGAAACAACCAAACAATAAAACTTACTAAGACAATGTAACATCCCAGATGTTAATGTGTAATTAAAATTGTGATCATATCATCATCATGCATAATTATCAATCATCATGGTATAATGCATTTCTTTTTTTATATATATATATATATATCATGTAACTGGTACCTGTTTTGATTGTATTAGAATACAAGTTTTTAATGCAAATTTTTTGGGTGATTTATTAAATTATTGTTTTTATATAAACAGAAGTTTTTCAAATTATGATTCTATGGACTGGTGTGATGCTTGAGCTTTGAAATGGTTTTCGATGGATGTAATGTTTGATTAAAGTTTTATCCCTAAGTAATTATAT
Organism: Hyparrhenia diplandra; assembly: GCA_015847255.1. Lineage (NCBI taxonomy): Eukaryota > Viridiplantae > Streptophyta > Magnoliopsida > Poales > Poaceae > Hyparrhenia > Hyparrhenia diplandra. The sequence continues at coordinate 18,448 of JADLZK010010859.1, read as the reverse complement.
TTTAACTCTAAATTCAAATTATAAATTCAAAATCTATTTTCAAAACTATTGAGAATTTGGTGATGAGCCCAAAAGCAAAAGTGTAGATATTGTTAAATTAAGAAACTTTTGTTTTTGGAGATTTTCAACTTCTATTCAATTTTTGAGAGATTTTTTAAGAAGAAGAGAGGAAGATGAACTAGTACACTACATGGAAAAACAACCGTAGCTGCCAATTACGTGTTTGTTTGTCTGCTTACCGCCGTGCACCGCGTGTCCTCGTCGAGCGCCTTCTTGATCGCCACCTCAGTCTCGTGATCAATTTGGAGACCAAGTGCTCGCTCCAGCTCTCTGGCTCTCTCTTTCTCCTGCTTGCTCGGTCTCGCTCTCTCTCTCGTGCGCTCGCCATGGACGTCCACTGCCGAGCTTTGCCACCGCCGCTTCCTTCTCCAAGCCAGCGCCCTCCTTCTCCTCTCAGCTGCAGCCGCCCTGCCTCCCTCTTCTTCCTTGCCGAGCATTTGAAGCAGCAACTGCTGGCCATCTCGCTTTCTTCCTGTGCCAAGCAGCAGGGCGAGTAGCAGCACCGGCTGCCTTGGCTGGACGCCGGGCTCACTGCAGCAGCCATGGCCGGGCCAAGCTGGCTGCGCCATTGCCTTGCCCTAACCGCGCTCGCCGCCCCTTGTTGCCGGTGCGCTCCCACGCTGGCCAAGAAGCCCTGTTCGTGCTCTGCTTGGTTCGTGCTCTACTCTGTTGTACGTGAGGTTGAAGGAGGACCCAGATTCAAATAGAAGCTCTTTGAGGATTCCTGATGTAAATTTCTTAACTCATATAAATAGTGTTTTATATTTAATTGGAGTTTCATAAAAGTGCAGGGTCTTTCATGAAAAAGTGCCAAGGCAGGCCTAAACAGGCCGCAGTTTACGCTTTTGGGCCTTAGTGGGCTACTTTGAGCCCAAGTGCTCTTTTTCTTTTTATTATATGTTTTATCAATTTCCTTTATGATGAATAGTGCCTGATTTTGTGAATTTCATATAAATTCAAGTATGGCTTTAAAAATTCTGAAACTTTTTGTGTAGCCTTCCTATTATGTTGTTAGGTTATGAAAATTGTGAAATTTTGGTTTTGAATAGTTCTTGTATGATTTAAAAATACAATCTTTAATTGAAAAATACATATTTCATGATTTTTAGAAAATAAAATATTTTTTTCAAAAATCATGAAAATTTATTTGGTGCTGTTTTATGCTATGATCTACTTGTATAGAAAGTTTGGAGCCATTTTGAGAAAGTTAATTTATTTATTATTTTATGCTTTATTTGTTTTAATTAGAAAAAGGAAGTATTTAGTATATGATGACTTAGGTTTTGTGTGACTTTTGGGTTGTTTTATGAATCTTGGATCATACCATAATCAAATGGTCCTTGAGAACTCCTTTAGTAATAGAAGTAGTTCAACAAGTTGGTTTTGTTGGGTTACAACTTTATCGTGAAGAAAAAGTTAATTTCCGAGCTGCTTATTATTTCATGCACCCGCAAGCATCATATTTAAATTCATGGCATCATGTTGAAACATACATTATTTCGTGTAGTTCACGAGTTCGAGAGTGTTAAAGCTGAGCCAGCTTGTTGAGGAGGGTTATTCGCTGGAGAGGATCTCTATAAGCGTGGTGTTGACCCCGAGTCCCAAATCGTCAACGAAGGCATGCCCCTGCTACATTAAACCCTTCCTTGATGTTTTAAAAAGCTTTATATCACTTATGTTTATGATATGTTGCATTAAGTAATTAGGAGTTGAGTGATAACCTAATTGCCGCACTATCATCCTTGATTATTGCAATACCACCCTTGTTAACTTTGTTTTATTTCAAAAATGCTTAGTGATGCTTAGCCCTCGCTTAATTAGTTAAGCTTTTTCATCAAAATGTTTTATTTGAGAAGATGATACCTTTTTTCGAAAAGAAAGAGAAGTAGCGATGAATTTGAGATTAGACGGGGCGTAGGTTGAAAAGCTGGTGGGACTTCCTAGCCGTGCTTGTCCCGTGTTGATCGCCTAAGGACCGTCCCGTTGTTTGGCTTGCAAGTTCAGGACTTTCGAACGCAAGGTTGCGCCTTGAGGCCTTTTGGTCAATGGCACGCGTCGATCGCGATCACCCCAGTCGACGAAACTAGTTTTGGCCACATACTCCGGTAAGCCGGATCTCGGGGAGCCAAATCGAAACGCATAACCGCAAGACCTTTGGGAGTGGAGAGATGGCGGGAGTATCGTGTACCCACATAATGTAACCTCTAAATTACGGGGCCCACACGCACCTGTCATTGTCCCAAAGACCTCGACGGCAAAGGCATGTGTACTCGATAACTTACGAAGCTCATTGGTGTTCTAGAGAACCCCGATTAAATTACGATTTCAACTCATACCGGGATCAACAAAGAAGTAGCTACAACATTACAATATTTGTTATAAAAATATAAATCGAGTCGTAAGATTAATAACATTAATTTACAAAACATGAATAAGTTACTTTGGAGTAAACTTAACTTAATTTCTTGGAAGCTAGGTAGAACTAGAAGACACTGGATCATGTCGAGCCCACCGACATAACCTTGGATAAAAGCACAAGTCGGTTACACTGCAAATGGGGGTCAAAAAGGAAAAAAAATTGAATTCAAAATTACTTTTAAAAAAATATATAGAAACTTGAAAAACTTTGTACACCTCTTTTGTACATCACAACAAAATCTACAAACTAACTTTTGGAAGTTTTGTCAAATTTTGCTTATATTTTGAAATAAAGAAAAGGGAGTAAATCGGGGTTTAGAAACCCGGGGTTTTCGGATTTTCAAATCAAAGTAGAATTTGATAGAATTTCAAACCATCAATTAATATATATAAAACCAATCACCCAACCACATACTTAGGATCAAATACATGTGATCAAAATAAAATCACTCTAATCCCTAAGCGCACACAATTTCTAAATAAATAAACTTATTTTACTTAATGCATATCAAGGTTCACTAATATGTATGCTTTATAATGCATATGATGGCATGGCCATTTTTAGTTGATGCTTAACACCGTGGGGGTTACACGACTCTTTCCCCAATCTCGTCCCGAGATTTAAAGTCTTGGGTCGAGTAACGACAAAGAAAATGTGTCAGACAAACACATCTCGAACTTATTCAAGAAACAAGCAGGGATTTACATAGTATACACTACGAAGATTACAAGAGACAAGTTACAACTTCTAGTGGGAACTACAACCTAGATAGTAGCAAAGAAGTCGGGAAGTGCTCTTGTAGATACTCCTCTGCCTCCCATGTAGCTTCTTCTTCGAATGTTGATTCCATTGAATTTTATACCACTTGAGTGTCCTCCTTCGAAAGTAATACGGGCTTTTCTGAACTAGCACTTTCGAATAGGATATTCTCAATAAGTCAGATCGGGCTCAAGTTCAACCCCTTCAAAGTCAACTACTTGATCGGCTACTCGAAGGCACTTCTTCAACCGAGATATATGAAACACATTGTGCACCGCACAGGTTGTTCGAGGTAATTCCAACCGATACGCAACCTTTCCACATCTCTCTAAAATGCGAATGGTCCAATGTAGCAAGGTACTAATTTGCCTTTGATTCCAAATCTTTTTTACTCCCTTCATAGGTGATACCTTTAGATAAACATAATCTCCCACTTCAAAGGTTAAAGGTTGACGCCTTTTATCGGCATAACTCTTTTGTCGGACTAGGCCGCTTTCATATTTTCTTGTATGAGTCGAACCTTTTCTCGCTTCTTTGACTAAATACACTCCAAAGAATTCTCTTTCCCCGGGTTCGGACCAATGTAGCGGGGTTCTACATCTACGTCCATACTGAGCTTTAAATGGTGCCATTTTTACACTCTCTTGATAACTATTGTTGTAAGAGAATTCGGCCAACGATAAGCATTCGTGCCACTTAGCCGGATAAGTAAGGACACATGCTCTCAACATGTCTTCCAGGATCCGTTAACTCTTTTCGATCCGTCTGCCGCATGCGTGGGTGATAGGTCGAACTATGAGCAAGCTTGGTTTCCAATGACTCTTGTAATTGTTTTCAAAATTTGTCCATAAATATTGAACCTCGATCTGAGACAATAACCTTTGGTGCACCATGCAGGCTGAAAATTCGACTGACATATAACTTAGCATTATCTATTGATGTGTAATAATTCTTAACTGGCAAGAAATGGGCTATCTTCGTAAGCCGATCCACAATGACCCAAATAGAATCAAAACCTCTTGTTGTCACAGGAAGACCAACAATAAAGTCCATACTAATTTCCTCCCATTTCCAAGACGGAATAGGTAAAGGATTCAGCAGTGTTTCATGTGCACAGCCTTCACTCGCCGACAAGTATCACACTTGGTGACATAACGAGCAATCTCTATCTTCATCTTGGTCCACCAGAATCTCTGTCTCAAGTCCTGATACATCTTGGTACTTCCTGGATGAATAGAGTATCTTGTCAGGTGTGCTTCATCGAGAATTTGTTGACGTAACTCAGGAACTTTTGGTACTACCAGACGATTCTTGAACCATAGCATATTCGCTTCATCAATTCTGAAACAAGATGGCTTTCTACTTCTAACTTTTCTTTGATACAAGCTACACCTTTATTTTCTTTACGGCGGCAATAATCGATCTCGGATATTTGATTCCACAAAGATACTGGATAGAATCCCTTGTTCAATAATTTCCAAATTCAACTTTTCCATATCTTGACATAAAGTTTTGTCCATTAAATCTCTTGTCGGACAATTGCATTGGGACTTCCGATCGAGTGCATCGGCAACCACATTTGCCTTCCCGGGATGATAATGCACTTTAAGATCATAATCCTTGATCAATTCCAACCATCTTCTTTGCCTCATATTCGGTCGATCGGGTGAAGATATACTTTAAGCTCTTGTGATCGGTATAAATATGACAAGTGTTGCCCGAAGAAATAATGACGCTAAATCTTGATTGCATGAACAATCCGCTAACTCTAAATCATGAGTTGGATAATGTTCTTCATGACGTTTAAGTTGTCCGGAGGCATAAGCAATAACTCTTCTTTCTTGCATCAGTACACACCCAAGGCCAATACCAGAAGCATCAAAATAAACATCGAACGGCTTCTCAATATCTGGCTGAGCTAATACTAGTGCAGTAGTTAATGCCTTCTTCAGAATCTTGAAAGCTTTCTCACACTCAGATGACAAGACAAACTTAGTTTGATTCTTCAGCAACTCAGTGACAGGCTTTGCTACTTTATAAAAGTTCCAAATAAACCAACGGTAATAACCCGCCATTCCAAGAAAACTCGCGAACTTGATGCACAAAGGTTGGGGGCTTCTAGTTGAGGATATCCTTGACTTTACTTGGATCAATGCAACTCCATTAGTCCGACAACACATGACCCAAGAATTGTACTTCCTCTAACCAAAACTCACACTTACTGAACTTGGCATATAACTAATGGTCTCTTAGACGCTTCAGAATAATTCGAAGGTGCTCAGCATGCTCTTCTTTGTTCTTGGAATATATCAATATATCATCAATGAATACCACTACAAACTTGTCAAGCTCAGGCATGAATACCGAATTCATCAGGTACATGAAATGAGCTAGGGCATTGGTTAATCCGAAAGACATCATCAAATACTCATATAGACCATATCGATAGTGAAGACAGTCTTTGGAATATCTTTAGGTTTGATCTTGATCTGATGATAACCCGATCTCAAATCAATCTTAGAAAAGACTTTAGCTCTAGCAAGTTGATTAAAAAGCAGATCAATGCGGGGCAAAGGATACTTGTTTTTAATTGTCACTTCATTCAGTGGACGATAATCAACACACATCCTCAAAGTGTGATCCTTCTTTTTCACAAATATTGCGGGACACCCCCAAGGTGATGAACTGGGTCGAATAAAACCTTTTTCCAACAATTCACGCAATTGAGTTTTTAGCTCGCTAATTCTTTAGGTGGCATTCTATATGCTCTCCTGGATATTGGCGCTATTCCCGGCTTCAGATCTATACTGAACTCAACATCTCTGTCTGGTGGCAGACCAGGTAAATCTTCTGGGAATACATCCGGAAACTCACAAACTACTGGAATATCCTGTACTTCTTTAACTGAAGTAGCACAAACTCTCTCAACAGCTCTCTTAGGAATAGGAAGTTGAATAAGAAGTTGAGAACCTATATCGTATATTTACCTTTATTGTTCTATTCAAAAACATCGATGATGACCCCATGCCGATACATCCAATTCATACCGGGATCACATCTATATCCCGATCCTTTAAAATTATCATGTTTGTGGAAAAATCATACCCACCTAACCTTATAGGTACATGATGTACCATTTCTCTAGTACACATACGTCCCCCAAGTGACTGTATATGTAAATCTTCTTTTGTTTCCCCAATTAATATTTCATGCTTCACAACGAATGTTCTATTGATAAATGTATGTGATGCACCAGAATCAAACAATGTAACTGCAGGGTGATTGGTAATAGGAAACATACCCATCATGACGGGCTCTCCTAGCAGTATCTCATCAACATTAGTATAGAACACCCGTCCCGTTTTTTTTTCACCTTTACCCTTACGAATATTCTCGATTATTATTCTGTTTCGGTTATCTTGCCGACTTCCGAGCTCCCCCGATAATTAGGATTGTATTGCCTATGGCCGAGACAATCCTTAGCAAAATGGCCTTGGCTTGCCACAGGTTGTAGCATGGGTAATTATGAGTTTGTGGGGTTGGATTACGAATGCAGGGGCATTCGGTTTGGCGTGATAGAATGGAGTAGCAGCAGGTCAAACAAATAGCTGCTGTCTTGGCTGGAATTGTGGTGGACGATAAGGAGGACGACAATGATTGACAGGATGATAGATCACTCGCTGACGCTTCTTATTTCCACTAGAAAATCCAGATGACACATTCTTCTTTTTGTTCTTAATCTCCTTATGCTGACGATACTTCTCTTCAGCATGGAGTGCCATATTTATCACCTCATGATAAGTATCTGTGGCACGAGTGGTCATCATTGTCTGAAGCTTCATATTCAGATAGATGGTTGAACCCGACCAACATATTCCATGACCGAATGATCTCCTTGTTGCGTAACAAGGAAGTCCTCTAGCTTTTTGGCCATTACGCCTTCAGGAATGTAGTGTGCACGGAAGGCTTCACGGAACTCAGGCCAAGTCACACGATGCCCACCGGTGCATGGCAAGAAAGGTAGCCCACCAAGCTCTGCGGCACCCCTAAAAAAAAGCGCAAAGTGCGGCGATATGTGGTAAACTCCATGAGCTCAAACTTTTGCTCCATGGTACGCAGCCAATCATCCGCCTCCAATGGTTCATTAGCTCTCGAGAAGATTGGGGGCTTGGTGTCAGTGAAATCAGGGTATGTGATCCCCTTTTTATTGTTCCGATGGCCATGGTTATCCTGATTGCCATTTGAATTATTCTGTGCCACTTCTCGCATTAAGCGGCTATTTTCAGTAGTGGCCTGAACTAAAGCAGCAATGGCATCTGTCAGATTAATAGGAACTGGTGGTGGGTCGGGAACAGCAGCCCTTGAACTACTAGCATTGGATTCAGGCATAACAGCTCAAGCATCACTCTCGCTGTCATGGTAGGGCTCTATCTCTTCAGGCTCCTCTTCCTCTTCTTCCTCATTCTCAACAACACCTCCATCATCTTCCACATCTCCATACTGATGGTTCTGATGGACGGCTTCATGTAAATTTTCATTGTAGGCTTCCAAACCTTGCACCTGAACTTCTAGGTTATGAATACGATGCACGGCCATGATCATGTCTTGCCTTTCTAACTCCCTCTGGTGAAGTACATGAAATAAAACTTGTCGACAATCTTCATAGTCCAGATCACAACGTTCCACTTCACCTTGCAGATCGCCAATCTGTAAGATATCATCCTCATTAGCTCTCGTGGCTTCTGTCAACTCTTCAGTAAGCTACAAAGGCTTACCAGAGAGTTGGCGAAGCTACCAGAGCCAAAGAAGAGGGTACTTCGCATTGTTGATCTACAAGTCAAGTACAAAGGCTTATCAAGAGTTGACAGAAGCCACCGAGCTAATGAGGATGATATCTTACATATTGGCGACCGCAAGGTGAAGTGGAACGCCGTGATCCGACTATGAAGATTGTCGGAAGTTTTATTTCATGTACTTCACCGAGGGAGTTAGAAAGGCAAGACATGATCATGGCCGTGCATCATATTCATAACCTAGAAGTTCAGTGCAAGGTTTGGAAGCCTACAATGAAAATTTACATGAAGCCGCCCATCGAACCATCAAGATGGAGATGTGGAAGATGATGGAGGCGTTTGTTGAGAATGAGGAAGAAGAGGAAGAGGAGCCCGAAGAGATAAGAGCCCTACCATGACAAAATGTAGAGTGATACTTGAGTCAAGTAAGGATGTTGTAAGATATGTTAGATAGTAAGAGTATGTAAAAACTTAGTGGGTTGGATGGTCCTACCTAGTGCGGGTTGTATAATAAATAAGTGAACCTGTTTTTGGTATGTTTGTTTGAACTTTTTTAGAAGTTATATGGAAGCTAATGAATAAAGTCGGTTTGTTTGTAAATGATGCCCGAATCCAATGCTAGTAGTTCAAGGGTCTGGCCGCCGTTCCCACCACCAGTTCCTATTAATCCGACAGATGCCATTGTTTGCTTTAATTCGAAATGCCACTACTAAAAATAGCCGCTTAATGCGAAGTGGCACGAATAATTCAAATGGCAATCGGGATAACCATGGCCATTGAACAATAAAAAGGGGACCTCATACCCTCGATTTCATCGACACCAAGCCCCCAATCTTCTCGAGAGCTAATGAACCATTGGAGGCGGATGATTGGCTGCGTACCATGGAGCAAAAGTTTGAGCTCATGGAGTTTACCACATATCAGAAGCCGCACTTTGCAGCCCAACAGTTTAGGGGTGCTGCAGGAGCTTGGTGGGCTACCTTTCTTGCCATGCAGCCAGCTGGGCATCGTGTGACTTGGCCTGAGTTCCTTGAAGCCTTCCGTGCACACTACATTCCTGAAGGTGTAATGGCCAAAAAGCTAGAGGAATTCCTTGTTCTGCAACAAGGAGATCAGTCGGTCATGGAATATGTTGGTCAGTTCAACCATCTATCTCAGTATGCTCCAGAGCATGTTGATACTGATCCGAAGAGGAAGAAGTGGCTCTTGCGTGGTCTGAATATGAAGCTTCACACAATGATGATCACTGCGCCACGTATACTTATCATGAGGTGGTAATATGGCACTCCATGCCAAGAGAAGTATCGCTCGGCATAAGGAGATTAAGAACAAAAAGAAGAATGTGTCATCCGGATTTTACGGTGGAAATAAGAAGCGTCGGCCGTAGTGATCTATCATCCTCGCAATCATTGTCGCCCTCCTTATCGCCCACCATAATTCCGCCAAGACAAAGAGACTATTTGTTTGACCTCGGCCGCTACTCTATTCTATCCACGCCAGCCGAATGCCCCAGACATTCGTAATCCAACCCCACAAACTCATAATTACCCATGCTACAACTGTGGCAAGCCGGGCCACTTTGCTAAGGATTGTCTTAGTTCTAGGCAATACAATCCTAATTATCGTGGAGCTTCCGAAGTCGCAGCATAACCGCAATGGAATAATAATCGAGAATATTCGGAAGGGTAAAGGTGAAAAAGAAAAATCGGCCGGGTGTTCTATATTAATGTTGATGAGATACTGCAGGGAGAGCCCATCATGATGGGTATGTTTCCTGTTGCCAATCACCCTGCAGTTACATTGTTTGATTCTGGTGCATCACATACATTTATCAATAGAACATTCGTTGTGAAGCATGAAATATTAATTGGGGAAACAAAAGAAGATTTATATATACAAATACCGGGGACGTATGTGTACTAGAGAAATGGTACATCATGTACCTATAAGGTTAGGTGGGCATGATTTTTCCACAAACATGATAATTTTAAAGGATCGGGATATAGATGTGATCCCGGGTATGAATTGGATGTATCGGCATGGGGTCACATCGATGTTTTGAATAGAACAATAAAGGTAAATATACCGATAGCAGTTCTCAACTTCTTATTCAACTTCCTATTCCTAAGAGGGTCGTTGAGAGAGTTTGTGCTACTTGATTAAGGAAGTACAGGATATTCCATAGTTTGAGTTTCCTGATGTATTCCCTAAGATTTACCCGGTCCGCCGCATGTAGATGTTGAGTTCAAGATAGATCCAAGCCGAACAAATGCCAATATCCGAGAGAGCATATAGAATGCCACCTAAAGAATTAGCAGAGCTAAAAATCCAATTGCGAGAATTGTTGGAAAAAGGTTTTATTTGACCCAGTTCATCACCTTGGGGGTGTCCTGAAATATTTGTGAAAAAGAAGGATCACACTTTGAGGATGTGTGTTTGATTATCGCCCACCGAATGAAGTGACAATTAAAAACAAGTATCCTTTGCCCCGCATTGATCTCGCTTTTTGATCAATTTGTTTGAGCTAAAGTCTTTTCTAAGATTGATTTGAGATCGGGTTATCATCGATCAAGATCAAACCTAAAGATATTGCAAAAGACTGCCTTCACTACCGGATATGGTCTATATGAGTATTTGGTGATGTCTTTCGGATTAACCAATGCCCCAAATCATTTCATGTACCCGATGAATTCGGTATTCATGCCTGAAGCTTGACAAGTTTGTAGTGGTATTCATTGATGATATATTGATATATTCCAAGAACAAAGAAGAGCATGCCGAGCACCTTCAATTATTCCAAGCGTCTAAGAGACCATTAGTTATATGCCAAGTTCGCAAGTGTGAGTTTTGGTTAGAGGAAGTACAATTCTTGGGTCATGTGTTGTCGGTGATGGAGTTGCGGTTGATCCAAGTAAAGTCAAGGATATCCTCAATTGGAAGCCCCCAACCACTTGTGCATCAAGTTCGCAGTTTTTTAGAATGGCGGGTTATTACCGCCGATTTATTCGGACTTTTCTAAAGTAGCAAAGCCTATCACCGAAAGTTGTCAAGAATTAAAACTAAGTTTGTCCGGTCATCTCGAGTGTGAGAAAGCTTTCAAGATTCTCAAGAAGGCATTAACTCTTTGCACCGATTTAGCTCGGCCCGGATATTGAGAAGCCGTTCGATGTTTATTGTGATGCTTCCGTATTTGTAACCCTTCAAATTACGGGGCCCACATGTACTAATTATCGGTTCAACAACCTTTAATAGTCACATATGTGCACCCATAACCCGATTCTTGATGGTTGATTCCATGGTAGCATTGGTTACCATACCATGCTCAACAATTCCTATATTCGGTTTCTCTAATTCTTGACATAAAGTTCTATCCTTTATGTTGGCTATAAGACAATTACACCGAGGATTCCGACCGAAGTGCATCGGCAACAACATTTGCCTTTCGGGATGGTAATGCACTTCTATGTCGTAGTCCTTGATTAATTCTAGCCATCTTCTCGACGCATATTTAAATCGATTGGGTAAAGATATATTTGGACTCTTATGGTCCGTATATACATGACAAGTGTTACCCAACGTATAATGACTCAATTTTTTTAGAGCATGAACCACTTTCGCCGCTAGCTCCAAATCATGGGTTGGATAATGCTCTTCATGGCGCTTTAGTTGGCGTGATGCATAGGCAATAACTTTGCCTTCTTGCATTAACACACAACCAATACCAATACCGAATCGTCACAATAGGCGTCAAATGGTTTCTCAATATCCGGTTGAGCTAAGATCGGGGCGTGGTTAGTGCTTTCTTCAAAGTCTGAAAAGCATGCTCACACTCGGGTGACCATACAAACTTGGTCTCGATTCTTTAACAACTCCGTGATAGGCTTTGCCACTCTTGAAAAATCAGGGAATGAATCGACGGTAATATCCCGCCATTCCAAGAAAACTACGAACTTCATGAGCGATGGTTGGTGGTTTCCAATTGAGGATATCTTTTACCTTGCTTGGGTCAACGGCAACTCCTTTCGGATGATAGCACATGACCCAGAACGTACTTCTTTAAGCCAAAAGGCACACTTGCTAAATTTAGCATAGAGTTGATGATCCCTCAATCGTTTTAAAACTATTACGAGATGCTCGCATGCTCTTCTTCATTTTGGAATAAACAAGAATATCATCAATAAACACCACTACGAACTTATCCAGTTCGACATAAACACTTGTGTTCATTAAGTACATGAAATGAGCGGGCGTTTGTTAAACCAAAGGACATAACCAAATATTCATAAAGACCGTATCTTGTGGTGAATGCGGTCTTTGGAATATCCTCGGGTTTAATCCTGATTTGATGATACCCCGATCTCGGATCAATCTTGGAAAAGACTGCGGCTCCGCTAGCGATCAAAAAAGTAAATCAATCCGGGGCAGAGGGTACTTGTTTTTGATCGTCACCTCATTAAGTGGACGATAATCTATACACATTCTCAAAGTCTCGATCCTTCTTTTCACAAAAATAGCCGGGCATCCCCCAAGGTGAAGAACTTGGTCCGATAAACCCTTTTCTATTAACTCTTGTAACGAGTTTTTATTTCTGGCTAATTCCTTGGGTGCCATTACAGCAGCTCTTCGAGAGATGGGAGTAGGTTCCCTAAGCCAATTCTATCTTTTGAACATCTCTCTCCGTGGTAGTCCGGGCAAATCATCTCGAAAATACATCCTAAAACTCACATACTCTTTGGAATGTCTTTGATTTCCTTCACACAAGTTGCACAAACTTTTTCAACTGCCCTCTTGACAAGTGGAAGTTGAATAAGGAGTTCGAATTTCTCTCGGATAACTTTACTTTGATAGTTCTATTGATGGTATCTATAATAGTACCGTATTAGTACGGCCTACCATACCAAGGATCACGTCTATATCTTGATCCCTTAGAACTATCATATTGGTGGGGAAATCATATCCACCTAATGTTATGGGGATCTGATATACCACCTCTTTAGTACTCATACGTCCCCCGGGTGAGTGTATAATGAACTCATCCTTCATTTCCCCAATGGCTATCGCATTTTTCTCCACAAATGTTTTACTGATAAATGTATGCGATGCACCAGAATCAAATAATATTACTGCAGGGTGTCTAGCGACAGGGAACATACCCATCATGATTGGTTCCCCTGCAGGTATTTCCTCCACATTGGTGTAGTACACCTTTCCAGCTTTCTTTTCACCCTTTGCCTTCTGAGCATTCTGATTATTATTCTTATTCGGCTGTGGTGGCTGGCTTCCAGAAGCTATCGGATAACCTGGGTTATATCTTCGAGGATTGGGGCATTCTCGAGAATAATGACCAGGTTTTCCACAGTTATAGCAAATGGATGTATGGCTTTGTGGAGAAGGGTTGCGAATGACAGGGGCATTCGGCTGTCGTGGATAAGGAAAAGTCCTGCGGCCCGGATCGAACAAATGATTCTTTGCCTAGGTTGGAACTGGGGTGGTGGGCGATAAGAAGGGCGGAAGTGATTCACGGGATGATAAATCACTCTCGGCGGCTTTGATTTGCCACGAGAATATCGGAGGAGAAATTTTTTCTTTTTCTTGTCTTCCTTACGCTCATATTCCGTAAGGACACGATTCTTCTCCTCACAAGATATGGCCATGTTTACCACATCATGATAGGAAGTCGTATCACGGACATTCATCATGGCATGAAGCCTGGATGAAGTCACCGGATAAACCACTCCTTCTTCTTTTTATCTGAATTCACCGAGTTCGGTGGCATATTGTGACAAGTGATTAAACTTGCCCACATCTTTGCAATACAAGGTCTTCTCCTTGTCTTAAGGCTAAGAACTCATCTAGCTTCTTAACCATAACCCCGCTGAATGAAATGAGCAAAAGCATGCTTTGATTCATCGAGGTGATTTGGTGTCCAAAGAAAGTCGCTCCTGCTTTGAAATTATTCCACCCGGACTCTCGGCAAGATTCAAGTCAGCTGGGCGGCAAAAGAAAGGCTTCGATAATCCGTACAAGTCATTATTTCAAACTTTTCCTCCATGGCACGGGGCCAATCGTTTGCCTCTAACGGCTCATCGCCTCTACTTGAAAATTGGAGGTTTGGTGCCGGTAAACTCGGGGTAAGAAGTGTCTTCTTCATCATTATGTCGACCCTTGTGGCCAATGACGATTGTTACGATTACTGGCTGAGCTACTTCGCATCAAGCGAGAGTTCTCGATAGTAGCTTGAACTGAGCCGCAATGGCATCACCAAATTCGTTGGGACGGTGGAGAGTGTGGAAGGTCACCCTATTCAGGGCCGGCACCGTTGTTGTGCGACATACCTTTTTAAAACAAAACTATATAACACTCAACCAACTTTTTATTGAACTTCTAAAGTAAACAAACAAAAACAACACATAACACCATTCTTAAAACAGATGTTCCAATCTACATCTATCCCGCTCATCTAAGTAGCTTACTATTAAACAAAACTATATTACATATTCTACAAACATCTCATTCCTCTTCAAGGATCATTTTTAAACTCATTGTCGCTAACATGAGGCTCAGCTTCTTAGTGTTTTCTTACGCTTCCATATCCTCTTGGATTACTTCACCCAAATCTCTTGTCTTGCTGGCGAGGTTGATGATTTGGGGTGAGAAGATTGTTCATATGATGAATTTGCATATTCGGGTTGACTTCTTGGGCTTCCAATTGAATTGCATAAGCCACCGAGTTGATGATTATCTTGAATAAGGTGGTCTGCACGATCTTTGAAGTCTTTGTCTTCTCATGGACCGTCTCAATCGGTGCTTGACTACATTCCCCATGTTTTGAGCACTTGGTTTAACTCAACTTGCGATCTTCAATTTGAATTCCATCGTGGCGCCTATCTCTAGCGACTTCATCCAAAATCCTGGTCGGGCGCTCGATTTCTTTTTGAAGATCTTCCTTGGTCTTGCTCTCTTGCGGTGCTTGCTTCGAGATCATTCCTTGCCGCAAAGCTAGTGATGTGGAACGCCAGCGGTCTGTCTTCTTCCTAGGGGTCGTTTTGTACGGGTCATCTGTAGAATAGTTAAGATTGGGATTACCAAAGTTCGGATAGGAGAATCTAAAGGTTTAGCAAGAATAGGGTTGATGCTACTTAACCCAAACCACAATAAAGGGAAGGTAACACTAACAAGTGATTTAAACATGATGCATGAATCGAACCTACGTAACAATCAAATAAAACCTTTACATTAAAAGATTTTACGAATAGGGCAATATATAATGCTACTCACTTATATCCTTTTGAATTTAGATAAGAAAGTTTTCAATAGAATAAGATAAGAGAATAAGCAATTTGGACCAAAGTAAGAATGAAATTAATTTGACCCAAATCATTTTGAAGTAGCATTACTTTATAAAACTTCAAAATGATTTGGGTCAAATTAATTTTATTCTTACTTTGGTCCAAATTGCTTATTCTCTTATCTTATTCTATTGAAAACTTTCTTATCGCTCCCAAAAGAATTGCAAAAGTGAAGCAACGCCTGCTTTATTAAAACAAGCTCTTTATCTTCAGAGTTTTATTTATTCGCTAAGCTCGCGTTATTATTACCTTCCCGCTGGCCCAACAACATCAGCACCTTACTAAACATTCTATATTTGCCGACCTTGCTTGTACGAGGTGGCATTTCTGAAACGAACGGCGTTATGCGGCGGCAGACCGATGCAACAGCACCAGCGCTGCTGAACACCAGAAATTCTTCAGCGGCGACACGGCTGACAACGCCCCGTAGCGGCGATAATTAAGTGAAAACTTTTGAGGCGGGTAAGCAGTGGCATATGAAACCAGTCGCACTGGTGATCCACGTAAACGCGCACAACCGTCAACATTTCACGCACCGGCCAGGAAAACCAATCATCAGCGGTAACATCAGCAGTGAAGCATCGGCTGGCAGCAATTCGCTCATATAATTTAACTGCCGACCTCATCAACACCGGCGTACGAGAACTGGTAAGCCTTCAGAGAGATATAAACAGCGAGCACCGACAATAATGCGGCATTCGCGAAAAAATAGTGTTTGGCAAACTTTATATGGCCTGTTTTATTTATATTAGCTACCCAGAACAAACAGGTACTCTATTTTAGAATGAGCTGCACGGACCTTAAAGTTGATTTGTTTTAGCGATACTTTATTGCGTGCTGCGGCACCGAGCGTAAGTGACTTCCACGATCCAGCGGCTTTCGTTTAATGACGCGATGCGGCTGGCAAACCGTGGCCAGGCTGCTAATGACGAAAGCGCAGCAAACCTCATTTCGTAAAACGATAATTAAACGGCAATTTGAAGCGACTGTACCGGCTGCCGCGGCGGCGGGAATAACGCGTTACGGTAGATAATTTCAAAAGCGGCGTATTTGAACACCAAATCACCGCAGGACCAGCAGCCGTTAGCCATTCGTCGGCGGTTAAGCTTTAGATAGTTAACGCTTAAGGTAAGAAAGGCATTTGACCGTATGTGAGCAATTTAATACTTGTGCAATATGCCGCAGGCGGTATTGAACAGAAAGAAGAGTGGTCGGGGCATGCCAGCCGTGACGACCTAAACGATATTGGTAAACGCCTTTGAGAGAAAAGAAATATTACGCTTGCAGCGACGAAAAAGAAAATTTTCTGCAATATTACGGTATCCAGCGTAGAAGAAGGTGACCTTCATCTTTCTTACATGTTTACCGATTCCAACACAAACGGCGATTTGTTAGATACTATTAGCATTTCATGCATTTCAGCGATACTGTGCGGCACTTCCGCAAAACACGCCCATTTGCTGTAATGAGCTACGGTCATTATTACCGAGTACTGAGCCAGCGGTATAAAACAGCACGGAAGCTTACGGCAAACAATATCCGAAATGTACCAATGACGGAAATACGCGGGGAACTTTATCGCCGGTATGTTTTCTGTAAGCGGCCTGCGTATGACGATTACGGTGCATCGCGCCATTATTAAGCTATTTGTGAAGAAAGCTGCGACGCTGTGAGAAATGAAAGGATATTACTGCACTCGCACGAGGGCATATTTTAAAGAGATGACATAGAATACGCATATGGAAGATATATTTCCCCGCCATATGACTTAGTTCGCAAAGGGATCCCGAAGATTACTGGGCGATACTTGACGGCTGGCCTGGCCCTTAGATTGCCATCAGCCAGAAGCTGATAAAAGTTATACGAGAAGAAACACGAACTCTATTCCTTTCCGCTGTCCCGAAGATTTGTGCAGCTTTTATTGAAGAAGCGACCGGCTGGTTGGAATAATATTCATTTGCTGGACACGCAGGAGATTCCGGTCATTGTAGGCTGGCGAAGATGCTCCCATGCCGAGAAATAACGATGGCGAAATGGTAGAAGTTAACAGAAAAGGTTTATAATTTGGTGGGGCTGCCAGCTGTAAACGAAAGAACTTTTGGCTATTTAGCATTGACCGCGTCGGTGAGCGTCGCTGAAACGCCCTGCCGGATGACGATAGATTGGCGGCGAAG
This sequence comes from Hyparrhenia diplandra, assembly GCA_015847255.1. Taxonomy (NCBI): domain Eukaryota; kingdom Viridiplantae; phylum Streptophyta; class Magnoliopsida; order Poales; family Poaceae; genus Hyparrhenia; species Hyparrhenia diplandra. The sequence goes on along the minus strand of JADLZK010010859.1, from coordinate 894 downwards.
TCTTTTCCAGGCGATGCGAATAATGAAACAAGTTGAAGCGCGAGACCTTCAAAGACGCATTCGCAGGCGACATGATATTTGGTGTAATCGCTAACCATTCATAACGCTTGTGGCTGCGATATTTATGGCCGGCGAACTGAAGATTGTGGTGGTAATTTATTATTTATTCCAGAAAGAAGCATGCGAAGCTTTTAGCCGAATCTCAACATGCTAGAACACAGCGAAGGTAACACGCGCTTTTGGCGGCGATTTCACGGAATTAAATATGCATGCGAGTGCAGACGACAACGAGTAAAAATTATCTCAATGGCACCAGCATTTATTCGCGGACTAAACGCGGGCACTGCTGAGAATGGCATGCGTCATTCATTCACATTTTCGGAAGTGGCTTATCGCGGTGTTAAAGGCTCGGGGCGAGACCGTGTGGCAGCTGCTGAACGGCGCAACCGCTGCCCGGTCTTTATCAACCGAATGACAACCATTTGGCGTCTGTTAACGCATACATGGTGTATTATGCAGAAAACGGTAACACATACGCCGCCAGCAACGCCCAACATCAACATGTTGAAGCTTCTGGAAGTCATTCAGGCAAGTGCAGCCCTTCTTATCAGGCCCATATGCGCGGCGTGGCATATCATACGACGCTCAGAAATGCGTACCACGAAAACGTGATGACGCGATACCGTCGGCTATGCCCGCCAACAACATAAGAGATAGAGCACATGTCAGGAGGCCAAGCGAATATGAGAGAGCGAGCGCCCGGTATAACGTAATATCGGTATGTATAACGACGGCACCGATAATATGTGAGCCTATGGAAAATTCTATTACAACCATATTGCTGAGTATTGTACTTTGATAAAGAAGAAGAGATTTATTGCTTATGCCTCGAGA